>CALYDF020001807.1:0-18664 GCA_944474145.2 Dicrocoelium dendriticum
CAAGTGCCGCAACTGAACTTTCCGAGTAACCCGGAGCGGTACATGTTCAACCTTTCTAGTATCGTGCTTAGCCCAACACAACTAAATGTGTTATTATTAGGCCCTAAGTTTTGCATTCCTTGTCGAAATGTTGATCAGACTGCGTTAGAGGTGCAATTTGAGAGCTTAATAGCGCAGGCGTGCGACCTGTCATAAAATTCGCCAGGGGACGTTTAGAACATGTTATCTAGCTTAGTAAACACCTGTCATGATTACATTTAGGCTAGACCAGCTAGTAGTGGTTTTCTTACAAGCGAACATATGTAGTCACTTAGACAGTTAAAGCTAAACAAAGAGTTAATTATCTCTAAGCCGGATAAAGGTTCTGGTATAGTTCTAATGAATAGAACTGATTATATTAGTAAGCTGCAACATATTCTTAGTGATAAACTTAAGTTTCAAAAGCTAACAATAGAAAAGGACAATACAGAAGAGTTAAAAAAACAACTGACCGATTTGCTCCGATGAATAATGAAAGCGAATGTTATCACAAAGTGCGAATTCGAAAAGCTGAGATCTTCAGGCGGACATCTACCACGATTGTACGGCCTCCCTAAAGTTCACAAGGAGGGCGCTCCAATGCGTCCCATACTGGATATGGTTAGCTCTCCGCAACATTTGATAGCTCAATGGATGGTTGAGAAGCTGGAACCGCTGCGTAAAACCGTCTGCACTTACTGCGTGAAAGACACTTTCGAGTTCATTGAGAAGATAAGGGGCGTGAACCTTAACAACAAATGGATGTCATCATTTGATGCGCAGTCGTTGTTTACGAATATTCCGTTGTTGGAAACAGTAGAATATGTTTGCGAACTAGTACGGCAACTGAATGTACCTATAAATCTCCCGGAAAACCTTCTGAAGGAATTGCTACTCAGATGCACCTTAAACGTGCAGTTCACCTTCAACGGGGAGCTGTATCGTCAAATTGATGGAGTTGCCACGGGCTCACCATTGGGACCCTTTCTAGCAGATGTCTTTATGGCAAAATCGGAGCATAACGTATTAAGAACACACGTCAACAAAGTCGAGATGTATATACTTTATGTAGACGACACATTTATACTCTGCAAATCGAAAGCGCACTGTGAAACTGTTGGAAGCCTTTATTGCTGCGCATCAGAATCTACAATTCACATGTGAGCACGAATCCAGAAATCGACTACCGTTCCTGGACGCTGATATCATCAGAAACGCCGATGGATCGTGCAGCAGAGCGGTGTATAGGAAACCAACTTGGACTGGACAGTACATCAACTTCTATAGCGCGGTACCCATACAGTACAAACGAAATCTAGTCCGCACTCTTGCCTTCTGGGCACATAGAATGTGCACACCAGACACAATCACCAAAGAATTGCAGAGGATCGGGACGCGCTAAGAGCGAATCGGTATCCAGATAAATTCATCCTCAAACATTTGAAAGAACGCAAGATAAAACCACCGAGGATGAATGTACCCAAGAAAGAACTAATGGTGCGTATTCCTTTCAAAGGCGACAGTGCGGCTGATGCCCTGTCCAAACGCCTGAAAGACGCTGTTGAATAAACCTATTTCGCGGCTCGCCTACGCATAGTATTTTACAACAAGCCTTTATTCGCAAAACCTTGGAAAGACAGGCTGCCTCCGGTGACTCGATCAATGCTTGTTTATCTTTACTCGTGCTCCTGTGATGCACGATACGTGGGTCGTATTACGAAGCGCCTATCTCATAGGATTCGCGAACATATGCCAAAGCAAATTTACAAAGGCGAAGCGAGGTCCAGTTACAGTTCCATCTTATCTCACCTTCTAGATTGCAGTCACGCATGGACGGAAAATGATTTTAGAGCCATCTATACTGTTCCTGAAAGTTTCACGCGCGGATTCCGGAAGCATCTTATGTCTATTGCGGAAGCTATCTACATCCGTTTCCTCAAGCCGGAATTGTGCGTAAAAGAACAGTTTGTACGTCCTTTACTTCTACCGTGGCCTACAACTTCGGTTGTGAGTTCCCCTGTATATAGCACCTGCCACCTTCAGTGACACCATAATTGATTTGTTCCTGTTAAAATTAAAATTTGTGTTCAATACGCAGCCCAATCCGGCATATTTAGCACTTTCTCGTCATCGTGTAATGCTTGAGTCTGATGAGAATTACCGAAGAGCATTATTTACTCAGATTCTGCCTCCCTTGATTCATTCTAATGAATGGGAATTTTTGGATTGCTGAGGATCAGCATTCATTATGATTCAGTTAAGCAGTGTACTTAATTTCATGAACGTGTGCAAATTTATGAGATAGTACAGTTGGACAATAATATGCGAAAAACATTAGGACTCAATTGCACACCCACCACCTGATATAAAGTGACCCAGCATGCAAGCACGCGGTTAGTAAATCGAATGCAGCTTCGACCCAATGGTATGCTGATGGTTGTTCCACACTCGGTACTCAAGCTTCCCGAATGCTGCTGTTGCCTTCGAGACGCAGAAACGCAGTTCACTGTGTAGCTTCTGATCAGTCGACATCACACTTCCAAGGCAGCAGAAGCGGGATGTGGCTTCAAACACTTCAGCACCAATGCTGATTCGCGGCAATATTGAAGATTGCACCTCCGGTGAAGGCTGAAAGAGACAGACAGTTTTGTCTGTGTTGATGCTGAGCCCGAATTTGGCCGGTGTCGAAGCCAGAGCTCTAGTGATGTGCTGTAACCCATCCGCGCTGTGTGCAAACTACGCACAGTCGTCAGCAAACAGCAACACACAGATAGTTGTCTCACAGACTAGGGTTATCGCATCGACACGACGGATGTTCAACAACCCACCATCAATACGGTGCTCCACACGAACACCGTAAGCACAAGCCGCATCAAAAGCACAAGACATCATTGCATGAAGATATATATTAAACAGGGCAGGAGCTAAGACACAGCCTTGCTTCACACCAGTGACAACTACATATCATCCGAAGTCTCTCCACTCAGCTGCACCCTCGGCCGTATACCCCTGTGCAGACATTCAATTAAAGTTATAAACTTACGCAGGCAACCAAACTTACCCAACACCAGCTGCAATGTCTCTCGATTCATATTATCAAATGCATTAGTGAAATCAACAAAAAGCGTGTACAACTGCTGGTGTCGATTTCTGCACTTCTTCTGCAACTGACGATCCGCAAGCACCATATATATGGTGCTACGACCCGAGCGGATTGCACACTGCTCTTCCGCCACGTTAGGTTCCACAGCCTGAATGACGAGGCGGTTGAGCAAGATTCGGGCTATCACCTTGCCCACACAACTCATCAAGTTGATGCCACGATAATTCGTGCAACATTGCGTGTTCCCTTTGCTCTTGCACAATGGTAGCACAAGGGCATCCTTCAGCTCAGCAGGCACCTCCTCCTCAAATCATATGCTTTGCACCAAGTGGTGCATCGCAGTCACCAACGTGGGTCCGCCGTGTTTCAACACATCAGGCGGGATCCCGTCGGCCGCTGTACACCTGCCGTTTCGCAGCTGAGCAAGTGCCCTCTGCGTCTCATACAGTGTTGGCGTGTCCGCCAAACTCGTCCGCACATCGTGCTTCTTGAGGCCGTGCAATTTAGGCCAGTCGATCTCTGAATGGTTGTTCAAGAGACAGTCAAAGTTTTTCCACCAGATCTGTATTATGTCTGCAGCCTGTATGCAGGTAGCGCCTGAACTGCCATCGATCAGCGTCCTCAGCGGCTCTAATCTCGGTCCATACACTGCTTTCAAGGAGTCAAAGAATTCCTTGTGTTGGCGGAGTTCTGCGTAGCATTCCATCTGCTTCGCCTTCTCCGTCCACCATGCATTTGTAATGCGACGGAGCTCTCGGTTCATTCGCCGTGGAAGTTTGCGAAACTGACTCTTCTTCCCCAAGTCGCTGGTGCCTGCCACATGTGCAGCAAATGCTGCATTCTCCGCAGATACAAATGCGTGGATCGTTGCATTTTTCCCATCACACCATTCAGGCCGCTTACAGTTTTCGCGCCCGATGATCTCCTCGGCAGCAGCAGACACCTGGTCGCGAATGTGGTACCACAGGTCGCCCAATGAGTCTGTGCGTAGATACATAGATACTTATACAGTTGGCGGCATGAGAGACCTCGGTTCGCTGAGACTCCGGGTTGGTAGTTCCTGACAGATGGTCCACCCACTACTGCTACTCTTTCTCAAGGGCTCATGGGCTGGACGCCTCCTAGTGGCGACGATGGGTTGGAGTTGGTTTAAAACTTGGGTTTTCTAGCTAAGAGCCAGGACAGATGTCCGCATGAGTCAGTGAACTGATCATGTGCTACACCCGCTTCCTTTCGGGTGTGTCTTTATTCGAGGTTCTTGGCTGAGGACCCGAATCGTTCTCCCGTCAGGAGTGGGCGCCATGCCAGTACCCTAGGCCATCCTCTTCGAAGGTTAGAAAGTAGTCGATATCCCTCTTCCTGTAAAACCTAGCCATGTGAGACAACAGATTCACGGGATCTAAGCTCACCGGTCGATTGGTATAGAGCACATGCGCCACGATTCCGCTCTTGCAGTGGGTGGCCACCTCTGGTTGCTCAGTGATTTGTTACTGTTCGCCTCAAGTCGGCAGCCCGTGATCAAATCGGGGCAAACTCGCCAATATCCTCCTGGTTTGGTCGCGGTCGCAGGTGCCTATCTTAGTACGGTCACAAAACGTTTATGAATCGTTACCGAAGTTCATATGCTACGTGTGACGGACCTCAAGCAGCTTCCAATCTGTCTCTGAAATTAAATTTCTCAGCTGGACCTGCGCCCCATTTCCTTGTGGGTCAGGGTAATGAGCCAGTCTCCCGGCAGAGTCCATCAAGCAAACCTCCAAACCACCCACTGCCTTGTGGGTAAGGCTATTGAGCCAAAGGTTCCGGACGGAGTCCCTCAAGCAAACCTCCGAAGCACAGCCACCACCTCGCGTGCGATTCTCCACCAATGCCATCGTATGCCTGCGCGCAAAGCACTCAGCATCGGGTGCTGGAATATGCGCACACTACTGGACCCGGAACTCGAGTGAGTGTCCCGAACGACGCACTGCACTGGTCGCGATGAAATTGGCGCGCTACAAATTCTATAGTGCGGCGCTCAGCGAGACAGAGCTTGCTGCGTATGGTAAGTTACATGAAGCTGGTGCCGGCTATACATTCTACTTTGTGAGAAACGCCTCCTCAGTTTTACGTGAACGTGGGGTCGTATTTGCACAATCCGATCGCCTCCATGGCCAGGTCGTTTGTGATCCAGCAGGCTTCAGTGCTTGACTGATGACTACTCGCCTGCGACTGGTAAGAGGAAAGTTTACCACTTTTGTAAGCACGTACGGTCCGAACAAATGTTATCCTGATGATACGCGTGATCAATTCTACACTCAGCTATCCTCAATCATATGGATGATATCTTCTTGTACATTTGATGCGGCTTGTTTTATTGTGTTTGTGTGGAGCACCGTATTGATGGTGGGTTGTTGAACATCCGTCGTTTCGATGCAAAAACCCTAGTCTGTGAGACAACTATCTGTGTGTTGCTGTGTGCTGACGACTGTGCGTAGTTTGCACACAGCGCGGATGAGTTGCAGCACATGGCTAGTGCTCTGGCTTCTACAGCTTCCAAATTCGGGCTCACCATCAACACAGACAAAACTGTCTGTCTCTTTCAGCCTTCACCGGAGGTGCAATCTTCAATATTGCCGCGAATCAGCATTGGTGCTGAATTATTTGAAACCACCTCCCGCTTCTACTACTTTGGGATTGTGATGTCGACTGATCAGCAGCTACACAGTGAACTGCATATCCGCGTTTTGAAGGCAGCGGCGACATTCGAGAATCATGAGTATCGAGTGTGGAACAACCATCACCTTACCACTGGGTCGAAGCTGATGGTGTTCAAATTCAGGATGCTGTCCATTCTTCTATACTGCAGTGAAACCTGGACGATATACAGGCGGGATGTGCGATAAGTTGAACAGTTCCATCAGCAGTGTTTGCGACGGATTTTGCGCATCGGTTGGGGCGACCGAGTTGCGGACACGGAAGTGTTGCTTTGAAGTGGAACGTATGCAGTGGACTGCATACTTTTGCTGAGCCACGAGGTAGCTGGGTCATGTGTAGAGAATGGATTCAACGCTGATAGCGAGGCAGCTGTTATATTGTCAGCTGATTGCAGGGAAGCGGAATATGCGAAAATTGAATCTTCCTTACCATGAAATGATCAAAGTGAGCCTCTCACGTTCTAAACTTGATTGCAGGTCATTGGAATCAAAAGCGGTTGATCAGCGTGGATGGCTCGATATGATCACTAAGCGATTGCCAAGGGGCAGGAGAAAACCCTCTTGCATGCGGAGAATAAGCGGAAATTGCGGAATCGACAGGCGGCGATGGGTTGTACTCCAACTGCGGCGAGAGCGTGGTGATGTAACAAATGCGTACGCGACTGCTTGAGTAAGACAGGTTTAGTGAGCCACGAGCGAGGCCACTCGTATCAAGCATCGAAACGACGACGGGTGTTGCTGAGCAGTTTAGCAGTACTGGCGCAACGTTGGTAGGTACGCTGCATTCGTATTACTGACGGTGTGCTTGGTTGCTGAGTCTTTTTATTTCAGGTGGTAGGTTCGCCATCTTGTATAAGTGCATGTCTTATTTGCCTCAACTTATCCTCTACCTGAACTTACACAAGTTGCATAAGCTAATTGTGATGAATTTCGCTAAGATGTTCGCCTTTGCGGCATTTACTATATAATAAATACTGTATAAATAATAATAAATGAAAAATGAAAAAATAATTTTTCTGACACCTTGCACTTATCACAGATTTGGTTGCAAATAACTTAGTACGTATGCTCATTTAGAGTAGATTTATGTGAGTCTGGTTTTCTGTCCCACATCATTAGTAACTTTAGCATAGCATGTAGTTCCAGGCGGAACGTCTCATTATTAATCACCATGCTACGTTAATCTATAGTTTATAAGCAACAGTAGCAGCGTCTAATTGTAGTAGCCGAACACAGCTGACTAACTCCAGTGTACACAATGTTTTCATTGCAAAGACCAGATGCTGCGACGTAAAATGATTCCCAGAACGACTTGCATGACCAACGCTTTCATCCCAATGTCTTCTGAATGTCCCGGTCAAAGCTTCATCCCGACATCCAACACAACATCCACGGTGGAGTCACGTGTGAAAAACTCATGGTTTGGAATTCCTAATTGGTTAAGTGTTGCACAGAACTCGAAGGGATCTCCTCGTTGGATGAACCCTACTCAAATTTACCATGTCATTCGGCGGTCCTCATACAGCATTCCGAATTCCGCTGTCTTTCAGATTTCGAGTCGGTTTAAGCGAACTAGTTTTCCTTAGGAGCATCTTTACTCGTGTGGAAGCCGCTTATCCACATCCCACTAAACATTTTAGACTACCATACGCTAGTACTCGAAATACCTTATCTCTGCAGTCTCGAGCAATGTTAACCTGTACAACGGTTGGGTGCAAATCAGGGTTAGTTATCGACAAAAACCAGACAGAGATAAGTCTGCAATGTTACGCGAAGTCACAGGTTCCGAAGTGTTCAGTTCGCCTAATTCTAAAATTACACGCCTCAGATAAACGGACACGTAGGGGTGGGAAACCAGACAAGTGTTTAGATAAACTTAGCACCCTACACCACACACTGCGCCACCTCAAGCCCCGTGGAAAATCTGTCGCGAATACCCGAATGGGCTGAAAATGTCTATCTCCGCGTACTGCAACATCGACGTGTTATTCTTAATCGCCACTCTGTTCCAGAAGCGCAAGCGATGCCCCCATTGAAACCGACGTGGCTGTTCGGCAGGTGCACAAGCGGAGAACTGAGTCCATTAGTCATGATAGTACACCTGTGCTTCTTGTGGTTAGAGTGGTCAAATAGAGTTGCCCAACCACCTCGGAAACTGGTACATGCTCCATTAACGGAGACAGCTCGATGCGTTGTTCCGCTGAGAAGCGATCAGGACAAAGGAGTATCTAATATGGACAGGTCATCAACCACGACTGTGAGAAGTTACCCAAATGGGAAATCACTGTAAATTGGCTAGATGATTAAAGCAACGGACCTCACACCAAAAAACATGTTTATGTCATTGGTCGCCTAAGCATTCACTGTTGGTCCCGTGGGTTTCACCGCCTTGTCTTTTCGAATAAACGTTGACTGAAGAATGGGGATAATCTTTAGTCAATCGCCATATTATCTGCGGACCACTTGGAGCAAGCCCAGCCGAAATGGTCGGAGGGTTGCATAAAGACGTCGTAATGCGACATTATCATGATTGATTGTGATGGGATAAATACTGACGCGACAAGTTTTATCACTCATAAATTTGTATATATATATTCATATATATATGTATTCATATATATCTAATCCATTCTGTGTGTGAACTAGAAGCCCAAATGTAGGAGTTATATTGAATGGACAAAACAGCCGACAGCGGGCAAAACAAAATACATGCGGCTTTTTTATTTGCATACCATTTTGTGCTTTGCTGGTTTTATTCTCAGTCAGAGCTTTGGAAATCTGGAATTCACGCAAAATCGAACACATTGCTTTTATTTTAACCCATCAATTCGAGCTTTGTGAGCCACTGACTTTCTTGATCTCTGAGTCCCTAGTCGGGAATTGATACGGTACCAATGATGGCTGCGCAATGGTCAGTAGAATAACGAGGATCCAACAAAACTCCATTTCTCCTTTCGGATAGTTCTTTGGTTGATGCAAAATATTATCGAAACCACCCCTAGTAGTGAATTGGCGAGCAAAATTTTGCCTTACATACTGAAATAGCGATTGTTAATATCAACAAAGATATTGTGAGTTATCGCACTCTGGCTTTCTAGTTTTTATTTGAGCTATGTGATTTATTTATGTAGTTTTACGAAACTGTTTCACCGTCTGCGCTGCCAATGTGGGGTAGTTATAACATGCCTTCCTAGTCCTTTCCACACGTGGTAAAAGCGACGCTACTGTATCTGTCTACCAGTTTTAGCCAAGACCTCCTTGATTGCTGTTATTTTGTGGTTCAACAGTTATCAGCACGTGTGATGAGGGTCGCTTAATATCGGACAAATTATGATGGGGTCACTACGAGTAAACTTTATCGTCCGCCAGGACCCCCAGGGGCAGTTCACATTAGAAGTGCTCGCCACCTTAGGAGTTGTTGGTCGTCCGGTTTTACGGGATCGCCAAAAGTTTGATATCTTCTTTCTGTCTTGGTTTAGGTTGATACCCTATGTGACAAAGCGTGTAAGCAGCGAGTATTTGAGTGAAAATCAACCAGCCCACTCCTCCGAATATTTCTTCAAGGTTCGCACTTTTAATTTCAGCTCTTTGATGACATCTCGGATTGTTCCCAGCAGCTGAGATCTTGCTAAATCTCTACATTGCGATCTCTCTCGAGGGAATAATGCGAAGTTCCTATTTAACATTGTAAAAGAATGCTGTACCTTTAGCTATGTTGAATTACAAGGGTTTTTGGACCCAAAGTTATTAATCGAGAAGGTTTATAGCTATATATCGTCATTTGATGACTTGATCGCTTACAACACCCTGCTTTAATGGGCATAAGTTAAATAAGCCACATTAGTTGCTGATCAGGTCAACTAACCAAATACGGAAGTCAAGTTTGCCTGCTTCATTCAAGGTGATGCAGACTGGCGAAAATGTGATTCCGATTTGCTGGCAGTATTCTGTAGTCTACCGTACCCTCTCTGTGGGTGCGTCCTTCACTTCACGTATACATCGCCATGTGGATCACGAGTAGCATTCACTCATTCCAATTGTTGTGGAGTTCGTTAAGGATCCAGAAGTAGATGAATGGATGACACTGCTGATTCCTAACGTACAGGTGCACCATCGACATTTCAATGAATCCCGAATAGCTGAATTGTCAGGACAATGAACAGTGGAGTAACGCACAACAGTACATCCACGTCTCACGAGCATGAAGATGAGCGGAGTGAGCATCCGTACTAAATAACTCGTTCAATTGAGTAGAAGCGCGTGTAAAGCAAAGGTGACCACAACTCTTGCTCTAATGAAAATCAACTCTTTTTATCAACGCATTTACGTGAGCTAGTCACTTCAGACCAAAAAGCAGCGATTCTCCTTCTGCTGGAGGCAAAAATTGACGCGGTGAGTTCGAAGATGTATGCACATTATCAATATATGCTTTGAGCAATGTTCGAGTCCACACACGACATAATGCTTCAGTCGGACAGAAAACAGGGAACATGCGACATTCCAGTAATACTCAGCAGAAGGAATTAACCATATATGCTACCCCAGCTATTCGTCGATCGGGGATCTTACCTATCACATCAAGTGTAGGTAAGCCGGGGTGTGTGCTGTCTGAAATAAAAGTCCCCCATCCAACTACCCCAATGTCACTCCTTCAGGTTGTGTTGCATATTTAATACGCGGATTGCGTAGCGCAATGCAAAGCACCCAGTTTGGGGTTTTGTGAAACTTTTCATTCTAGGAGAGCATGATACTGCCAAATTCCAACTAAGAATATCAGAAGTGTTTCAGCAGATGACGCTGCCATCCCGTACAACATCCCCGAGTAAAATATGAAAGCAATGCAGGTTTCAAAATATGGCCACATGTAATGGATTGGTAGCTAAAGGGTGACCAGTTGGTGTGCTTCACGATATCGCGTTAGCTCCGGAATTTTAGAGTAGTGACTAACGAAATACTCGCTGACCGCAGCTTAATTTGAACCTTTTGAACAATGGAGTGTTGATCTGCAACTCTGCAATCGTCAGTATTGGCGCAGCATTGCTGGTCCGGGCCCAACAAAACAAAAAGTTGAGATATATTTTGCACACTCAAAGGGGACAATTGCACCATTGCACCACAACGGCGGAACTGAAAAATATATGGTACCAATGAAAAGGGTAACTTATAAGGAGAAAGAAGGAACTGTAATTTTAATCGTGCATACGCCAACGCAACGTGCGCGTCATTTTCAGTGGGTAGGCTGATAAAACTGGCGGATACCGCGTAATGGAATAACTAACAACAAGAGGAAAGGGTGTGATGCGGCAGAAAACCTAGGCTCCATCGCTTTCGTAAGATAGCCAGTGCGAAATACACAAGTTCAACAATACGTACCAACGAGGTGAAGCGCACATTCGTCGCTCGTCGAAAAATATCCACCTTAACACTCTTTTAATTCCCATTTGGTGAATGCTGGGGAGCACAGCGTTAATTTGCATGCTACCAACACTCGGTGAGCAAGAGCCATGTCACGTGATACCGATGGCGTTATACATCGTCGATTCGGTTTACTATACATCGCAAACTCCAGTTGAACTCTTCGTGTAACCACGGATATATGCAACAACCAACGGCAATCAGGAGTAACAAAGATTGATGAAGCTGATTCAAGACCGATTAAGCGCAATCCACAATTCCGTGCGACCCTCATCTTGTCGGCTGGGCCAAGCAGCCTTATTCGGATAGCACGGTGGACAATCTTAACGATGCTTTGGCACGATTATCCATGAGCATCTGATTACTACTAAGCATCAGATTCGGACAGAAGACGGATTCAAGGTAGTCTACACTGTGTCAGAGCACGACCCCTTTAAGGACGTAGAAAACGCCTGTGGGCCAATACCAACGCAATGGTGAATAGGCTAGTACAACCTGTGTTATGCAGGCAAAAGACGCTAATACAATCTCTCATTATGCCCTGGCCATGACCAAGCTTCTGTCCCTCTCTGAAAGAAAACTTTGTCAAGCTGTGAGTTTTGTTCTTTCTCAGCCTCTGCGTTCTTGTCTTCGCTGTTTGTCCGATTGTATACGCGAGACACAGTATCGTAAGTTGATATAACTGTCGATTGGCCTACTGACCCTGTATTAAAAATCATCTAACCACTATCACCCGAGCTTTAGTTAGCTTCCCTGTTTGCTTAATCTCCCTGATGTGAATTATCGAAAAGAGATATCTCTTCGCGTCTCCTTCTTATTTTGCGTTTAATAACAATACTGCTCTTAGTTCAACTGTTCCCAAGATTATCCTTACCGGCATTAGAAGTTTCATCAGCTCAGTGTCAAAAATATTGAGCATTGGACCTTGCATGTTCAGTTTTGCTTACCTGCTACCAGATGTGGAAATAATAACGCTGAGTTCCTCAAGACCACGTGAAAAAAAGAGGACAAGCATCACAAGCTACCTTCACTGGACCCAACGGCTCAAAACGGTACTAAGCTTCACATACCGTAAGAAGTAGACTCACATTTGATATCGTTGATTTTACCTTATACATAGTGAAGAATATCACTGAATTGAAGTCGAGAATGTAAAACACTAACGGTAGTCCCCCCGCATCTGATTTTATGAAGAATTTCTATAGTGACACAGGATTATTGATCGGTTGAAGTGAAATTGAATTGTAAAAACCAGCAATTTCCCTCTGTTTTGTGAATGAAATAAATTTGTAAGTTACGTTTAGCCGCACTCGTTTTGGCGCACATTTATTTCCGTCACCGGTTAATCCCAGCGAAACTGCCAACTTTTCGGTGATGTCGCAAGCGAAGTCATGCTGTGTACCGTTGTTCGATGAGGCAAAATAACTGATTTAAACGACATTAATGGGAATTTCTTACAAATCATTTCGATTGTTTGAACGTATTTCTAGATGGTAGCTATATCGATGGTGCCATAACTTTGTCTTGCCTCCATCCGAAGCAACAATTCCAGCCACCTAGGCAATGAGATTTGAGCAAACGGGATGATATTTTTCTCCACCCACATTCCACTCAAACGACCACGGCTGGAATTATCTGGCTTATGAACGCAGACGAATTCACGCATCATCAAGCAGAGTAGATATACCGATCCAGAGTCCCGCCTGCAAACAGATCGGAAGCCGGAGCGCTAATCGCCACAGTGGGCCGAGGTTTTATCGTTTACTCAAGCACCCTAATTAGGGTCTCTACTGAGGTGTCTTGGGGAGCTCAAATCCTAATTGTCTAGAAACTCCTTGCGCCTGAACGAACGCGACAGCCGAGTATTGCACACGACAGATGGATATGTGTAATTGCGGCAACAGCGTCTTGTGTAAGCTTGAGACACAGTCCCGTAGCACCCCAAGGACACAGTCCAAGCGCCCACGGATTGGGCGGCTATATCCAGTTGACAAAGGCGTGATGGTGAGGCGTCGGCCGTTATCGCGTGCCTATGTTTACACGTTGACGGACAGTCCACCATCTGATATGAGGTGAGGTGGACCAAGGACGCGGAACACTAATCACAACTGGCTTGCATGATCAAACAGGACGTCATTGTGTGCATGTGTGGGCATTAACCAGCATTGGGTCGCACATGAGTATGGTCAGCGAGTTAGACATGAGAAGGGAAATGCAAGAATTTTCCTGCGAAGGGAAACGAAAGCGGTAAACTTGCTGTAGCCTCGTCGTATTACGTGACATTGTGTTCTCACGGTGGTGCAGTTGTTTTGAGATAGGCAGATAAATGTTTCGCACAATCAATTACGGTACAATTAGGTCAAAAACCTAAGTAACATCAATTTCGATTTCCTGAGTCGATACAAGAATACCGTAGCGTTTATCGTGGACGTCGTCTTGTAGTTCATCACCTGAACTGTCCACCATATACTACGATTTGGGAGCTCAATTGTAACCGAGGTCGTCCGTGACTTCCCCCAGTAAGTATACGGAGCTAATAATGGGACTTTTGACTTAAAGTGTCGTGATATTGAGTGGTGAAGCTAAAGGGTTTTCCATCGAGTTTATCCAAACCTATAGATCATACTGGCTAGTTTTGTAAACAAGTTCCTTTCTAAATAAATAATTTAGAAGGTGAATAGTTAGTCTGAAGCTATACTACGGAAGATTACGTTCGATCCCGAAACAACGCACAGGCTTTCATTCCTTGTACCACCTGTGGGTAAGCGGAAGCGCCCTACAGTTGTCCAGTACATGTTAAAAGTTACCGCGGATACAACATGTACCAGTGGGGGGCCTGATCCTTCCGTAGTTTGTTGACCAGTGTCTTGTGCCACCAGCTCAGCCCAATGAATAAGCCAATTGATTATTATCCGTTGGTTTCATGGTGCGATGGGATTTTGTGGTGAATGTTTTCGTCTCAAAAGCGGAATTCTGACGAGTCATCAGGGGATGAGTTCCTATCACACAACAACATAGGTTGCTTAACTACCTAAGTTTAGCCCAGCTGTGGGAATGAGATGGCACATGCCCAGGAAGCTTGGGTGAGCTTCGTTGGAATTGGTAGGAAAGCAGATATCGGTTTCAACCAATACAAACAAGCCAACCGTAGAGCCATTTAGAATCACTGCTTTCCCGTGAATGAATAGCATCGTATAGTCCCAATATGAACCGCGATTTGCACTAAAGTAAATCTCAGTACCATCAGTCACTTCGACCGTAAGCGATGGAGATCGATTCCACCGGTTGCCCGCTCGCTAACACTGCACACACGGAAAAATTTCACATTTACTTCCTCTCGGCAGATGGGGATGTCAAGAATGTGGCTCGAATCCGAACCTCTACCCATAAACAAACGAGTTTCTTAATTATCCTTTAAGCTATTCATTGCTATCAGGACAAAATAGCTCGTCGTTTGTCGATGACAGATGCGGAGGAGGTGAGTCATGAGTAGGGCCCTGGGAGTCCCTTATCCTCCCCCAAACGAAAACGACAGAATGGTAGATATGTCTCTAAGGAACCGTCTAGTTTTATGGAAAGATTGACTTGTTCCATTCGTGTATCGGTTTCGTTGCAATTTCGTCAATCAGAAATGGCGTTCGACTAAGTCTACGAATTGAATTGGACCCCGTAAACTGGATTACTTGGCGCCGTTGAGATCCGCCGTTTTAAACAAACGGGAGTCCGAGCCAATGAGATTCCTCAGTTAGGAGGATATTAGCAATATAGGCGGCCAAGTGCTTACGGTCAGATAGTGAGCGAGGAGTTTGAATCGATTTTCACAAGGAATGTTCCGACATCATCATCTGAATATTCAACCTCGAGAGACGATTCAGCATAGGCTGGTTGTGTCGAACCAAACCAATAACTTCACCTAACTAATTAAAAAACCATATGCTCGATTTGACGAGCGAATACACCCATGTAAGGTAAGGTTAATAATTACATAATATACGACCAGTAGAAGGCGTTGAATTGTGCAATGCTACAGCCAATGAGTTACTTGTTTCAAAGGGCCATATGTCCTAATCAGGCATATATTAACGACAACTCATGCAGCTTCCAATTCAGTTGATGTGGTTTGAAACCAGTGCCATCTTCCTGATGGGCGGTATCAATTTGATTCCCCCTCATGTTTTCGTCACCGAACATCCGCTGGCACTATATGTTCAATACAGATGAGTGTTGACAGGGACGGAAAGAATAAGGTGCGTTAGTACGTAATTAAAACCATAAATATAATGTAGAACACTTAAATGAGGGCAAGTAGCAATTTCTCTAGACGTGGAAAGTGTAAGCTTTTCTTGAGGTTGCAATGAATTAGTCTGAGGAATCCAGCATTTCCCTATGGTTACGGACTGACGGAAAGTGATATTCAGTGGCTGGTTTATTCCTTCTCTCTGCACATAACTGTTATCTATTGGTTGTTAAGCACTGACATTATTAACGGGGTTCATACATGGTGATGGTGAAATAGGTGGCTACTGAGTGTTACCGTCCTAAAAAAAACTGTACTACACGACTCGTTTCGACCACAATTGATTTCATTAGGTGTCGAAGGCATGCGTCGAACCCACGACCTTTGGCATGTTAGTTGGGACCTCTAAGCCTTTGGCCAGCGGGTCAGGACGGGTAACGTTCAGCACAAGATTTAGTGCTTGATTAAACAGTCATTTAAAACACTGGTTGTGTGAATGATTTGCGCGTCGTAATCCATTCACAAAACGACAGCTTCAAAATGATCATCCATTGTTGATGGTTGCTTACGCCATAGTCCTCTGGACCTTGCGCTTATGAGCCAAAAGTACTCACTGATATTGTACAGTCATGACCCACTGCTCTGAGTGCGCGACAGCTATTTGAATAGCGTTTGGTTTGCTTACCAGTAGAGGATGTGTCCGTTAGATTTTCATACCACATCGATACTAAATGTCTAGTAAGCTACTTTCGTGTCTGTTGATGTAGTCCTCTTGTACTGTTGCGTGTATATTTTAGAGCTAAGGGAAAAGCTTTTATATGTTTAGATAGATATTTACCACGGTTCTCGAGGCCATAAAAATCTAGAAGATTTTGTTTCCCATAACTTCACGATAAGGAAAGTCAAGGATACTGCCTAAATTCAAATTTCCTCCGTTTTATGGTCGCCGGGCTAGTAAGGACCTTATCCTTCCAAACTTCTTTTTGTGGTTCTGTGTGGTGAGCATTTAAAAAGTACAGTCGGCGGAAGACAAATCTCTCCTCGTTGCTAATCCATTCACCATGCAAGCAATTCGGCGCGCTCTTCTTCCTTCTAGCTTGCTATGTGCGGCTGCAGCATTTATCGCTGCACAACCAAGCAAATTGATCCATTGTTTTATTCAGCTGGGTAGTTGTATTATCTGCAGTTGTACCAACACTGAGGAGGTTGCAAAATTCCTCAACAGTGCTTTTCTGGCTACTAAATGTCTGTCTCCTTTAAAGACTGCGGCTGGGTCACACAGTAACCCAGTCATGAAGTTGGTCGCCTAGCATTGGCAGTGTTAGGCAATTGGGGTGTACTCTTATCACGTGGCGTGGTCTGCGGATGGGCAATACGGAAGTCCGTCCTTTCTTCCGTCTGACAGTTAGCCGAATTAGAGATCGTTCATCACGTACAGTGGGCAGTGCTGGCTCCCACGACTATGGCCTCATTTGCAATAAATTCCATTACTATTCACTAATTTCAGCAGTTTGTTGAAAATGCTACTGTAATCGTCTCGCCTTCATTAGACAGAGGACAAAATATTCGCTCTAACCGGTTTTGGACGCGTTTGGGTTGTGTGAAAGGTTTTGAAACTAGTCCGTGGTTCGTCATTAAGCAAGTCACCTTCCGTTATCACACTGAATAAAGGCGGATGACATAGCAAAACGACGAAAGCAATAGCTGTTTTATACGGATCCGCCTCACTCAACTCTCCTAAGTTAGCGTTGTTCAGTTCCGATGACCATCTATATCGCTCTTACTCTTCGTACTGTTTGTAAACATTTCGGAATTTATGAAACTGCCATTGTGCATTTTTGTCATTGGTGTTTCCAGGTATAAATGCACTTTTGATGTCACCAGCAATTTTCGGTGCATTTGGACAAGTTTTATTTGGAACAAGAAAATTTTGCGATTTGGTCTTCTGTTCTTTTACATTAAAGGTTCCGTAGATATGTAACTCCTGCTTTTGAGCTAATCACTAATGATAGATGGATTGAAAACACGCTTCGAAATGAGGTACAAGTTCAAAGCATCTTCTTGAGATTTTATATAAAATACAATCTAATACCTTTGCGTGGTAGCCATCTGCCAAACGAAAATACTGTTGAATATTGCTGGCATATGCATCTCTGAACTATTCGCAAATGTCTAGTTGTACCTCGAGAAGATGGCAACTGCCTACCTTGAATTCGTTACAACTTGGGGTCATCCAAACTGCAATCGTGCGCCCGGAGTAGCTTTAGACAACTTTTCTTCTAGTCATGAATTGTATGCTAAGCTTAATTGACTAAATGGCAAAGATACTACATATAAAAAAGCGCATGAACTTTTAGCGTTATTTGAAAACCTGACTGTTCTTAAGTGCAGCCGTAGTCTACAAATCAGAGATTATCAATTCTTCAATTTCTCGATATTCCATAAAGCATACCTCGCAGTGGAGTTCTTCTTGTGAGCGGATGACCGAGAAAACTGTATTTGTCCTACTCATAGAACTCCACTTAGATTCAAGAGCCGTTGCTCCGAATGGCATGCTGTTCTGGCATAGGTCGAAACATGTTTGCACTCTCGACTGAATGCTTAATATTTTTCAAAGTAGCAGGTGCTCACTGACGAATATCTGCTCATATTTTTGTGTTGAATTATCCCGTCTGAGTTAGCAAGTGGCCACGGCGAAAGCTTTTTAGACCCATTTTAATAATCATAACCGAAGTTACAACGGTGTTCATTAATTTCGCGTAGTCATTTGAGGAAAAGAATATTCAACTACAGCAAGCAATTCAGTATACGGAGGCAACATATTTGTTTGCTTTAATCCGAAATATATGCATCCAGTTGATACGTGAAGCTCTTTGGCTAACGCAGAATGCAACCGGTTTTAGTCTTCACGAACTGTGCGAAGCCCACCAATCGCATGCTGGGTATATATCACATAAGACATCTTTAAACGCATTGCAAGACAAAGGAAGCTAATGTTAATTTTATTATATAATTGGTTCCTATGGATACCCTGTATTTTTAATTAATATGCAAACGTCATAGTGACTGGTATTTGACGTTTGATGAGGGTTGACCTCGCAATGCCTAACCATTGCAAGGGAAGGATAACTTTACAAAGCAGTGTTTTAACCTGTGAGATTCCACTCGCCTGCCAGCTGAATAGCTTAGGAAATT
>CALYDF020001808.1:0-43086 GCA_944474145.2 Dicrocoelium dendriticum
AACAGTGGGCAAAGCAACTGTGTGTTACTTGTCAGACCGAGCAGGAGAATTCAGCGGGGCCATCATCACGGTCCCTGTGCATCAAACCTTTATTATTCATCACCCCGGATGCTCCCAGAACTTACAGGCCTGTCAATTTAGGATATCGTTTGGTTTGGCGCTATTGTCCACTTCCAACGGTTTTCAATATTGCTGCACACGATGTTTATTAGATTTCACCCCGTTGGGCCGCATTCAGTGCCATTATACGGAAAGTTTCCACTGAAACAGTAGCGTCGAACCTTCATCGCACACCCGGAGTCTTTCTTGCTTTCATGTTTGTTAGGCCCGTGCCCTCTCAACTAATCAGTGACATAAACAGCTGCACACGCACTAGGACCTGGTCCGCAGTTCTCCACGCATTCTTTCTCGCTTGTTTCGAATGACTTCTAGCCAGTCGTTTGTGTCTGCATTCGGAATTCTTTTCTCACATCCGCACACACCGCTTAACCGATCCCGCTGCCATGGTTTGGGTCGAACGCTTCCATGCCGCCAGCTAAAGCTTTCGAATTACCGCTTCTTTCAGTCGAAGCACGAGGGCTAATTCGCGGTCGGAGCGCGTCTTGCCGATGTTCCTAACTTTGGCATACGAATAAACCGGTCCAAGGGAGACATAGGCTGTTGCCTCTCCCGCTTCGAGTTAGTTTTTGGCACGCCACTTAGAACCTTCCTGGAGAGGAGTGGTGTACTGTATTCAAGGGGTCACTGTCGTGGTAAAATATGTGATCAACCTTACCTCCTGATGTCGCCCACCCTACCTTCAGGAGCTACGATTCAGACTCGGTACTCGGCAGATGCGGTTACGGGAGCGTCTCACCAGCATCCACTCCTCCACGGATTTTCTTTCCGACGCTTAGCTTTCTGGAGCTTGACTTTGCTGGATGAGGTATTCCTAACGATCGTTAGCGCCCTCCTAAATCTCTCTCATACCCTCACACCTGGAGAGTCGATCTTTCACGTATCACTTGATTCAATAACGATGCGCGATTTATCTCTGCTGCAAGTCAATTTGTCGCTATCCCTATCTTTCCTGCTGAACTTTTGTGCTGCACAACTCGAAATAAGCTCGCGTATACTAAAAGCAGTTGACAAACACATTGGACAGTCTACATTTCTACTGACATGTGGGACGCAAACAACCAATCCGACATTGTTTAGTCACGAGGCGGATCACCATTTCTGACATGGTTGTCATGTCTTTTAATAACGGACCTGTCACTATGGGAAAGTATTTGGTGTGAAGCCTGAAATGGGCTGAGAACAGAAGACTTCTGTAATGGCAGCATCTAAATCACATTGTGTGGACTTGAAACACTGGCTTATCATCCGAATCTTACTCTATTCCTGCGTCTGCACCATATACTAATCAACAGGGTAACACGTGATCTACGAAGGACTTTACTATATGCCTGAGCTTTCCCGTCTAAGCGCAGCAACATCGATCCAGGCGACGTTTGGAACTATTGGACTGGTAAGTCGGTTTCTCCCGAGTACTCCCCCCTACACAGCCTAATGGTGTGATCCCAGTGTCCTTCCTCATCATTATCTTAATACCTCTAAGCCACACTGGCTCGCCCTCGCAAAGCCCAACTTCATCCCACTAACACACAAACGCAACAAGCCGGCGCTTTTTGGTACCGTACTATTGGTGTGAGTTTTGTTCTTTCTTTTTTTTCCTCTAAACTGCGTTTGTACCGCAATCATCAGGTGGAGGTGGAAAGCGCACAAGCCCGACTATCTCTTTCTTTAGCGGAGCAATAACATGCACTATCGCTTGCCACTCTCACGCTCTAGGGGGGGAGGTCCTGTAGTGTTCATAGCTTTTTCATTTTTTGCGCTTTTCTCATTTCTCATTTCGCTTTTATATGCGTCTTGTACAGTTGTTTTAATTCACCGTTTATAATATACATAATTCTCGACCTCGAACGGCGCGTTCTGCTTTCCTGCGGCGGCGTGTTTGAGATTTTGCCTGCGTCTAGCTCTCTTTTTTGGCTTAGATTCGGAGCTTACTTTGGCTGGATGAGGTATTATCGTGGCCATCTTTACCTCCGTTGGATCGATCTTAGTATTTTCAAGATGCGCGATTATCTCAGTCATCCTATCGCACTTTTTCATAAGCAAAGATAAACAGTTGACAATTGGAATAATTTGACATGTTGAGCAAAACCGAATTGTATCAGCAACTTCGTTTGTCTGTCTCACTTCTTGGAAGTGGAGTTGCCTAAACATTGTGGACAGTACGATCGAATGCAGCTAGAACAGGTAACACTGATCTTAAGGACTTTACTGCAATTGTCTGCGCAACATAGGCGACGTGGAACTATTGGAATGGTAGTCGTCCTCTTATTGTTTACAGCAAGGCCTATCTAAGCGCTCACATTGGTGAGTGCTCTTTGCGCCAGGGGTGACGCACAAACAGCTCAGAACATGCACACGAATAGATAGTTGTTCAACCGCACCAAGACCAGGCGGTAGAGGCAGAAAGAGGTCGTACCGCGCAGACTGTTGGGTTCAGCGATCAATCGACTCGCAGTGGAACGCACACACCCACACAAAGCGGCAGCGTGTGTTAATTGGCCTGCCTTAAGCGACGATGCAGGTGGAGCGCTGATAAGCTTCCCTAGAGCTGCTCAGTTGATGAGCGGTGCAAAAAGGCTGTAACTTTGTTATGCTGCAACTTTCAGGGATGGTTGCCGCGTAGTTTGGGAGCCCTCAGCTTCTTCCGAATGAGACCAAAATCTTTTCCGAAAGACCGGTTTGATGCAGTTACACAAGTGGAATTCGGCAAAGAATATGCCGAAAACTGGGAACTGGAGCAAGAGTATAATCTACACAGGTTAGATCCAAGAGTTTGGAAGCACAGAATAGAGCTCCTCGAATTGGTTCGAACGAGCGCAGGGACAATGTTGAGCTCACGCACAATATTTGGGACGATTACAAGTTGTGGATGTAAATGGCTGCATCTCTTCAACTTGTTTAGTCTTTAGCGAAGTGGTGCAAAGCAGTGTTTTTGATTCCCTACTCTTCCTAAGTTGTCTAAACGCCCTTGTCTCTGTTATATAATTGGACATGCCTTATTTGTTTACTAACGATCTATGGTTGTTAATGCGTGTCAAAGATTTTAGCACACAACTGAACTTGACAATTTCCAGAACGACGTGAAATGCATTCAGAGATAGACTGATTGGTGGCAGAAAAGGTTAGCAAACAGAATGTATCTTTCTGGTGTATTGATGCTAGGTAGAAGTGGATATATCAGTCATTATTACGAAGTAATTCCCATCAGCCTGTCTGCCTGCGACTTAGGTTTGCGACGCTGCTGCTCGTTAACATTGAACGAAAATACAAATAATATTATAATAGACCAAGCGATTGGTCGACTTCATACGCGACCTTCTAACCTTGAAATAAACTAGACTAAGAGCCTTCGAAATCGGTATGAAACCAGTTATCATATTTGTGATATATCACCATAAATCTAATAACCGGTCGTCTACCAACTTTGCTGCAATGATGATTTCCCGATCGGTTCCAAATGTCTTGTAAGATATCGGTATGAAATCAATGCTTGTATGCTGCTGTTACGTTAATCAACGTTCGAAATTGGGATCTGAGGGTCATTAAAATATTAACGCGCCGTGTTTATTCAATGGCTCTTTCTTTTAGTGATAGGTGTAACAAGTTGAATCTTAAACCTCTGTGGTTACGGAATATACTTAAATTTGCGCTTCCTCCACAAAGTCGCGTGACGAAAAATATATGTTTGAACCTACACACTGCACTTTCGGGAACATAACCGTAATGAATTGCGAGAGAGTAGATGTATAGTCTCATCACCTAAATTCTGGACTACCCTATGGAAAAATATCTAACTTCTTTGATTTTGGCTCCATATGGAATAAGCTGTCAAAAGAGATGATGTATTGAAGACATTACATGTTCAAGAAAATGTAAAAGGTTTATCTGTTAACTTACCGAGTAAAACGCATTTTAAAAATTCGACGATGAATGAAAGCTACAAGAAGAAGACCGGATCAAATGTAATACTGGAGAACATCGACTGGAAAAGCTTACAATGTGCGCATCAGCGCAATGTTGATCTTGGAGGTTGAGCTGTTACAGCCGCCTCACATGCTATTCTTTAAACCAATCGCTTATTCCGTTTTATTTCATTCAAACCTACTTCTTACTAACTGTCTTGTAAGCTGAAATCAAAAGCAAAAGGTTGCTTATTTGTATGGAGACATGAACTTTCTACGAAATCCTTCCTTAAATTGACGAATGGGTAATATGATTTCTGCGGTTCTGTTCGCTACATCTGTTCTGTAATGTTAACCGTTTCCCCTTCTTTTTCACTGTTAGCGGTTTATAAACACATACCGAATTTCAATGAGTAGCGAAAGCGGATTACCTACTGTACGAATACTCTGACTCTGAAAATTTGCTTTGATACCTTCTCGCCTATGTATACTTCGGGCAGTCTTCCGCTGTCGCACCGCACAATTCGATCGTATGACGATCCTTTTCGCTATATTGTAAAAAGACTTTTTATTTATTTATCAGCAATATATTACTTTATTTATTATATTTAAGTTTTTATATTTTAATTCTTTTTTATTTCCTTGTTGACCACGGCTGGTCTGACCTACTGATGTAATGGATTGAAGTTTCCAATTTCGAAACATTTTACACATGCAAGGCGCTTTGCACCGAATGACTAACGCAGAATAAGTGCCATACTTGAATGATCCGCATGACCGAACATGCGGAGGCTTCATCGTCCATAGTGTGCGCATTAAAGCAGCCCCAAAAGAAAAACCACATTTCTCAAACAGGTGATGACGGTCAGAGAGGGCATGAAAACGCGGGTGAAACGTTCTGAGGGAATAAACTGGATGGAAGCGGATTCCCTAGGAACCGTTCCACAAATGGCCGTGTTACTTTAATTAAGCACTAGCTTAAACAGGAATTTGTTATTATTCCCAGCTTCGCAATTGCTGTACTAACTTAAGCCTGCCAATTAAAAAATATTATGATTCTATTATATTAAGCGTGAGCAGTTACTTGTCTTATGCGATCTTGCTGCACACGCTGATCAGACCACCTAGTAGGACTGGCCCGTAACGCCGAGTAATATACCATTTGTTTATTTATTTATTCAAATAATTACAGCGCTTGCCTTACTGGGCCGGTCGTTGCGCTAATGTGTCAGATCAGGTAGTGAGTTCTTGGCGTTGTTAATCACGTCGTACAGATGTATGTATTCCCAACATATTGAGGTTTAACAAGATCAAGTTCGGCCAATTTTCTGAGCGGGCTTTGTATGCTTTCGTGGAATCAAAAGTTACGGATTCCAGAAGTCTAACTAGACCGAATCGAAACTAAAACTTAAGGTGAAGATAGGAACAGAAATAGTCCAACTAACTTGCGCGTTTTTGCCTTCAATGTCAGGTAAAACTAGACGAAGGGAACATCTTGGTAGAAGTGGTGGTGCGTTAGACAGAGTAGCGCCCTCAAAGAGTAAACGCGTCTATACTTCAGCAACGATATACCTAGTGAAGCACTTCCGTGGGTCGGTTGCTTTTTTTGTGCTTCAAGTTGCTATTCACAAGTGTCAGTATGGTCCGGATCATGTAGATCGAACACGATCAGTGGTGCACATCTCCCCATGTCGGGTTCTCAAGATAGGTGACATGAAGGTTGGTGTTGGGATTAGTCATTTGCACTAGTGTTTAAATATCAATTCGTGAGGCTTCCAATTGCTATCTGTCCCAAGTAATTTTGCGACAGTGAGCATTAAAGATATGGTTTCGTCAACAAGCAAAGACATATTTAAGTACCCTGTTTCTTCACACCCAACTAGATCAGTTGCACTTTGTTTGAATGGATCGTTAGGTTAATATTTCAATTGATAATTTAGTGGTACGAAGACTGACCCCGCATTGATCTGACGTTTCCCTGTTCGCTTGAAGCATGATGGTAAAATACTTTTGTAATATTTACTGCCAGCAGTTACTCATGGAATTTAGGGTATCCGTATGTGTTCCCTAGCATGCGGTCATCTGAATGGTCAGGCACACACCCGCGCCATTCTCCCCATCGAGTTGCGCTGACCCTTGCATACGTTGCTACCGATTCGAACCGAGTTGCAAAGCGAGCCTGGTGTATGGTTGTCATTTTGTCATAGTTTGGACATACGCTATCTGAATACGCTCTCTTGGAGCAGCAATTTTGCTGTCGGTTCGTCGCCTTATGCGCTTCGTCATACATGTGACCTCATCGCTTCAACAGTATCAGTTTCATGATACCAAAGCCAACGCCCTCGTTTGTAAACATGGAAACAGAAATCCATATCGCCACTGTTGTTTTCTACCGTATTTGACAATGTCCAGCACAGAGTACTCCACACCGCCTAGTTGGAAGGGATGCCAATCTTGTTCTACTCTAGTCAGCGGCGATAATGGTCTCAGCTGTTGAACAACAGTAGAAAACGCTCTTTTGCAAGTTTCCAATAGCTAGGTTAAGCACAAATCTTGTGGCTAACGTGGGAACAAGAACATATAACCGCATCGTCACCGAGAAGAAAAATCGGTTGACTTGCTGTGTTTCATCTTCAGCTTTGCATGCTATCCTTCGTGAAGACATGGTTCAGGGCAAAAGCGATTGCGTTCAATTCAGATTTGAATTCAGCACCTGAACTTACTATGATGTATGTCACTTCAATTGGAAGAAGACCGCTAGTAATTGCACTCCAAGGAAAGAATCAGGGAAAGTCGTTGCACTCCAAAGAAAGCCTTTGAAAACTGCAAGCTACAAAAGCCTCCAGTGACGCGTTTCCACCGAAATCAGAGAAACATCCACGGAACTGGATAACAATACTATTTACAAATGAGTAGATGGCCATGTATAATAAATATATCAACAATTCTGCTTCCACTCATAACAGTTACAATGAAAAGAGTTTCAGTCCGGTTCTTCAGTGTGTCCACTGTAGGAAGTCACGGCACTAATTTGCCTACTGCGTGTATTGGACAGAACAAACAGTGGGATTGATGGATCACGCAGGTGAGAATGCGCGCTGGATAAGCCCACAGTGGATTTGGATTTGGTTTGTTTGGAGCGTTCATCAAGTGAGTCACAGATGCACCTACTCAAAGGAAGGAATGGTCAGGAAGGCATAATCGGTGGGGCAAAAGGTCAACAGAGAGGCATAGTCGGTGGGGTGCAAAGGTCATCAAACGACCCTAATAGGTGCGAAGCATGGTGTTGACAGCTGGGCGAGAAAGCTGATCGCCAACGCTCGCGCGTTTGCCACCAATCGTGCTTAGGAAACACCTTGCGAGCGTGTTATCAGAGTCCAGCCGAAAGCTGATGAAATCGCGCATCAGACATCACGTGCGTTGCCATGTACCTGGTAGGCGCACGAAGACTGGAGTGCCCGAGCAAGATGATGAACTGGACAGATGGAGCATGTGTGGAGCGTGGGCTTATAGCCAAATCCGCCTGGTGATACCGACATATAAATATGAGCGTTCTCTGCCCTAGTAGAACTTTGGTCTGCTGAGTCGTCTTCTGTCTTCCTTCCGATCGGGTTTGCCAAGGCGTCAAACAGAGCACGCGTAAGGGCGCAGATTTAGCAGCAGGCGTTAATCAACCGGTCGATTGCGGGCGCAGCGTTACAACGGTGGCGACAAGAGTTCAATAGAACCCGGAATGGCAGTCAGTTTTGAACAATTGCAGGCACTTTTGCAGGAGCAGCACACGCAGTTCGAAAAGTCACAGAGGTAGTTAATGGAAATGCTATCACAAAAATTAAATATTCAAGTAGAATGAGAACTGGAACTGAAGCTGACATCGCAAGAAATTGTTTCAGAATGTCAGAGGTTTCTCAAATTGAATTGTGTTACAAATGTGGTCGCAAATTCGGAAGCTATGGAGGAGCAACACTTCTGCCACACTGCCACTTCAAAATCTGATGTGCCCATCAGACTTAAGAATGCGACGATAGAAATCAATGGCAGTCACATTACACAGGTGAATAGACGCCACGAAGCAATGCTGCAACCTGGTCCAGAATGCTGCAGAATCATCAGTGTTGCCCTGAACCTCAAGCCAGCCACTAAACCAGTATCCAGAGCAAAACTCCTTGTGCCAAGCAGGAAGGAAAAGCATTGCAATTGTTATGCGGGAAAAAACCGGACAGACAGGATGCGTCATTTCAGAATTGGTGACAGGGGTTACGCGCTAGAGTACCGAGGACCGGAGATGTGGTCGACAGGAAGGGTGATCCACAGAAATGGTGGAGTCAATTACGAACTAAGGGTTAGAAACAAGAAATGGATCAGGCACGTAGATCAGCGGAGACCGAAGCATGGAAAAACACAAGGGCCCACAGACAACATATATCGAAGAGCGGCCAGAAGGAGAAGAAAACCACCAACGCAACTGATTGATGTCAAAACAAAGAAAGCTGAATTAAGGCACGTATGCATGCTGAGGCTGATGTTGCATTCTTGATGCTTCTTCACGGCAGTTGGGCTAAACCAACTTACACTTAAACTAGGTCTTTTTAAGATGGCTAAATTTCATTCCTCTTTATTTGGTTTGTTCTGCCTACCTGTATACTCTTCTATTAACTGGCCACGTTGCTTACATTAATTGCGCTTATCTTCGGTAACTTTTTTGCGTTGTGTAGCATTTTTAACTAACTTGTGGACATTTTTTCCTTATCGCGGATTCGTTGCTAACCAACTTACTTCATATGCTAATTTAGCGAAGTTATGCCACCGTACCTGTATGCATTATTGAATTTGTTTTATTTCACGTTGTCGTTCCAGGTGATTGGCTGTTGCTTGATATCCCCGGTGTGGCGGCGCTCGATGTGCATGTTGACAAGGTGCCTACCTGTCTATTACCCACTACCTCGTCCATACTGGCTCCAGGAGACAGTTGGTCGTTGCTGGAGGGGACGGGGCGCACGTTCCTTGTGGCCGTGCTAGGCTCGAAGAGTGGTTCCATGCACTCAGTGTGGAGCGGAGTACGGTGCAGCCACCGTCTTGTGTGCGCTTGATTTCCCAAATACAGCGTGCTTGTGTTTGTCTGTGAAGGAGTGTGGGCCGGCTCCGTTGATGAAATGTGGCTCCTATCCACATGCCTCCCCGACTTAATCCTTCGGGTTTACACTGGATATGGGATGTGTGGTTGGAGCTGTGGGTGGTGCAGCGCAAGCCACCTGTGGTCCCTCTGTATGCGCAGGCGTCCTGTGGCTGGCCACAGTGACAGGCAAATCCGAAACCGAATGCCGCCAACCATGCATGGTGGGGAAGCAGCTTCAATTCGGAGGAGGTGTCACGATGGCAAAACAGCTGACTACGATGGTGCACGCTAGCGGGGCGAGATTGGCCGGACCACGTGAGCGGCTGACACGCTCGTTGTCATGGTCAAACCGGAAGCTGAGGAAACCACTGTCATCGCCGCACGGGTTGTTATGGACGTGGTCCTACCTACAGTCAGATAGTGATGGCCGCTACCAGAGTCGAACCTGTTCAGACAAGAGGTGTGACTCACCTCATTGATAGCGGCGACGTAAGCGCATGTGACCTATAAAAGTAGCCATGTTCTGTGCCTAAGATACTTCGGTCTAGCAGTCTAGGCGTTTCGTTTTTTCCCGCCTGGTTGGCAGCGCAGAGAGATAGAGAGGAAGGGCAGCGTCCCAACACAATTATAGACCCAATTTGGGATCGTGAAAATTCTAGGTCATAGGGATTTAAGTGAATGTATGACGGAACGAGTTGGTGTTTGGGTTTCATGGCAAAATAAGGAGTTATAGTCGAAATGTTTGGTAAGGAAACGGAAGAAAGCAGGAGAGTTGTGATCGCGACCTCCGAATATTCTCTACACATGGTACTCTACTTTTAGCCCGCTACCGCCTCGGGGACCGTGTATCGCCACTTTGTCAGCAACTATTCGCAGTCTCCAGAAGCAAGTAATCGATGTGGATTCGGTTAGACAGTAAGGCACCCTGTCATCATCATCATCCTCATCATTACACGTTAGCTGGAGGTGGAAAACACCTCAGATATTGTGCCGCAATACAAAAGACAAGAAAAGAAAAAACAAACACCCTGTCAACATTCACATCAAAGGCCGCCACACCTGGGACATCAGTTATCAGCCAACAACTGAAATGCAGTGAACCCAATGTTGTGTCTACACGTACACTAGTCCCCTGCACGCAGGGTCTTGAACAAGCACGACCAAAGCCCCGAACGAGGAAGCAGAACTCTACTGGTACGCAACACAAACTTCTATTCACGCCAACGGTACATACACTCAGTACATTCAAAACAACCCTGGTATTGTTCGCGAACGGACGGGCATCCAATCACAAGCTACGAAGTGCGGTCGTGGTAAGGCCCGCGCGTACGCGCTGCCACACCCAACAAGCACGCACGTACCACAACGGCTGCCCTAGTGGTCTGGGCATATGTATTAACCATTGCTGAGATTATGATGATCACACGCTTAGCTTATCCGCCTTCGCTTAGGTGCCGGCCTCATGTAACCCCGGGATAATTTACGTGGCCAAATTGTCTGTGGCGCTTGCAACAGCATGTGCTACATCACCATATGCTTGACGTTTAGGGGTTAGAATACATAGTTGCCTGTTGATTTATCAACTAATGTTTCTCTTCAGCATAAAATAACACTCCCTCTAGCACCAGAAAAACCGCTCCTGTGTTACGTTCACCACATTGGCAGCGATTAAATGTTTTTGATACTCAAGTTAAATCAAAACAGGTTTGTCATAAACTCAACTGGATCACGTACTGACGGAAGATGTGTCATAAGCACAACGCCAAACACAGTACCGAAAATTCGACGCAGAGCAACCACCACAAGCCGCAGGCGCGAAAAGCAGACTGCGAGGGACGCCAGGCTCGGTGCAAGTACAAACCAGCGCCCACGAGTTACAAGGCAAGTTCAAAATATGGCTAGGGGAAAGCATATACATATTCTTATACAAACAGATATATATCGCGGAAATTCGATTAAATTGGATGTCATGCAAAATAAAATGATTTGCAAAAAGCTTTCGACCTTTTACAAAACAAATAATCCATTTTGCAAACCGAATTGGTCACGTTGCATTCCTTGAAAAAGCAGCAATTCGCTACAAAGGGAGGAGCAGCAAGGCAATTAGACTATGTTCAGCCTACATTGTAGTCATTCTAATGCTTCCGAATTATGTAAGTATCAAAGCCACTGTAAGCTATGCTCTTGTTCGCGAACCTCGATCATTCGATCAAATCCGGTGCATGAGTACCCCCTTCGTCCCAATCGGCCGTAAAGTAGCCTGTGCGTCCATTGCAAACACGCATGGGCCTGTGAAGATATGCGAATAATTGAAAGGCAGAATCCAGCATGGCGTAGTCGATTATCATTCAACCAAAAAGTCACCAAGCATTGGAGGGTTATTATCAAGCTTTCGTCTTGTGAATATATTGCGATACGCAATCTCAATTTAAACCGCCAAACTCAATGAAGTAAAACTTGGCTAATTCGATCACTGGAACCGTAACTGATGAAGATAGGCGGTGACTTAGTAGTCCTCTATTACTTTATCGGTATTCGCGCATTTTGTTAGCTGTGTAGGCGGACCTATGCAGCACGATAATTGGAAAATACTAGGCTGTTGTATGTCCACCAAAAACAGTTTAGCTTCATTTACCTACCGCTTCAGTTTGTTATCAAGGACAAAGGATTAAGGCGACTGGATGATGTTCGAGCGAAATTGTGGTCACGCGAATACGACAGAACTTTGCAAGCCGTGGGCGATTGTCGTTCGTCGCTCATTTTTGTTGTTTCGTTCGGCGCAAGGCTAATAAACCGATGCTGGGTTTGGCAGAGTCATGATATCCTACACCTTACCAGTAGTCAGGTAGCTGCATCAGTTTTCCCACACACCCAGAGAAAATACGCAAAAGCGCGCCGAGGGACAATGAATCCTGGGAACTGACGTTGATCGAAGTGAATGAGACCAATGCACAAAACAAGCGCTTGCACAATCGCCAACTGTTTGCACAGTTCTGTTGCATTCGCTTGACCACAATTTGGCGAGAATTTGTATACACCGTTTCCAGTTTGCTTGCATCTATATTGCAATTGAATTGTTAATCAAGGATCTAACTTGCATCCGCCAAGCAACGGAACTTGGTCGTTAAAGCATTTAGATTGCATCCAGTGTCTTTGCGACGCAATGTCCTTGGAATTGACCTAGCCTAAATCGGCCAATGTAGTGAGGTATAAGGACCCTTGCATGGGGTGGATGGTATGCAGAAGGGACGAGTGGGTATTCTAATCTCTATTCAATGACCGGTAGCTATGGGAATCTAGCTCCACACAGGCTAGGAGCACAGAGATGTCTAAACTCATATGGTGCGACTAGGTTGAGAGTGGAGTGGGCGTAAGTAGATTAACGTGGGTTTTACACGGCACAATTGGGAGTGGGGGGGGGGCAGCTAACGCGACAGTGCGACACAAAAATTAGTGATAGTAAAACTAGATTGGCACTGTGTTCGAGCCCACAATTTGCACAGCCTAAGAATTAAGATGACTAGCAAACGCTTAGGCTTGAAAGAAACATACAGTTGCACACGTTTGATGTGTCCGTTTATCAAGGCAGTCACAGATGTATGACTGCTAATGATCGGGACCAGTGGTGCCGAAGAGTTATAACGGGTTTGTGAGTCAACCGACAAACGGGACCTGTGTAACTTACAAGTGCGATACAGGTTGAAAGCTTGCCGCGGGTAAGAGAGACGTCCAGGGTGGCGCTCCGTTGGGAAGGCGAATGCCGAAGTTCGGCTGCAGCAATTTTGTTACAATGCGAGTAGGCACGGCTTTGTTACAGGAGGCCGCACTTACCGTCATGGTAGCAGCGGTACCTCGACTCGATAGTTCCTGAATCAAATGATAAACTTCGACAGGGCTGTCAGCAATTTGAATCGGCTGTTCAGTACGCACATGCATGAGTGGCTGGACGTCAATCGACTGGCGGTTTGCACACTGCGGACTGATGCAAATCTAAGGTAAGGGTAACTGGCACGCAACTCGGTACGCATTAACCGTATTCGTATACGGTACCTGTTAACGATGTGTTGAATATCCCGAAGGTGTAGAATGCTCGCACATGGGAAGCACTCCATCGTTGGTCGGTAGGTTTGTCTGCCTATTGCACCGCCCCACTTTGGGAATGGCACGTGTGCCAATGATCCAGACCACCTCGTCTCGAATGAAAGTACTTGATCAACACTCGATACAAAGAGCGTCTTGCTTTTTGCCTACGGTACATGATCCTACATTTCTTAATTTCCCAAGGTCGATTAGAGTTAATACCCTTCCTTACAGCCTGCGAACACGTATTCTACAATAGCAGGTGGCAGTGAAATTGTATCTGACGGGTAAACTAGGGAACGCTTAACATACCACTTAGGATAGTTTGAGAAAAGAGGAAAACATTAAATGAGAAACGTACAAGTAAAATAGAGTGTAAACTGTTGAATTTGTAGAAATATTTGCGTGAATAAAGTTATCGGTTTAGATGGTTTCAAATAACTGCCATAAAGATATAAGTTCTTCTTTGTCTATAGCCACTCATTTCGAATAACCTCTCGCAAAACTGAAAACATTGCATCTTCCTCCGGGTGGCGACTTATTTCATTCAGATGATCTTACGTCACAGCCACATGGTATACTAGGTATTCTTCTTCGCCCTCTTCTGTATTATAGTCAGTCATCGAGGGATTTTCTTGGAACATTTGACACCATGTGTAAATTTGTGCTTAAATGCAGTGCTGTTAATATGCGCACTGAGGCCAGGACATTGTTGAATAATCGGTCGCCACTGTCTGTTCGAATTGTTTGCACCCCAAAACCACATTCCAAGTTTTGTGCGTAGTCCGGAAGACCACCCACTAATTCATCCATGTAACCAGCAATAATCACAGTCTCAGTAGTTTCTGCTGACGATAGAATTCGTCCTTCATACGCTCCGAACTGCAGTCACTGGTGTATAAACAGAAGCATTGATAATGCACGGTATCTTCATGCGGTTGCTTTTTTATCGCAATAGGGTTTCGAATTCGAACAGCGCACCTACAGCTGTTCACTGGCATCCAGTCGAGTAAATTGCATTCTGCATGATTGCTGGGGGCGACACGAGCAACATAATGACATTGAGCTATTTATTTCGTGTCGCCAGAGTCTCTTAGTCCGTAACCCTTGTCAGCTGATTCGGAACCAGGAAGTGAAAGATTTGTCTCGACGCGGTTATCTTGTATAGATATTTCGGAGATACAGCACACACCAATACCGAGGGAGTGGATATAAAGAGAGTTAGTGCTGCTGTTGGCCGAACTGAAAAAGTGGGTGGACGTCAAATGAAGCATTGAGAAATGTGAACCTCAGTTTGCTAGTTCCCGTTACGTGGTCAGTGACAGTCCCTTTCTCAATAAACGGGGTAGAAGAGAGTGGTACGAGCAGAGAAGCAGTGTTGGCGACCGGATCGAGAGGTCAGATTATACTCTCCGGCTGTCCATTCTGGAAGAGGGTTGTTGGTTGAGGTGTCGTACCCCTAGCCTTTTTATTCAACAGTCTGACCCATAACGCTTTCAGGTATTGGGTGATCCACTTGAGTGGCTCCACCCAGAGACTTTGGCTCAACAACTTGAGCCACAATATAGTGGAGATCTGGTCTAACTGGAGAGCGTGCTTGTAGTGTCTCATTGGGAGCTGCTTGAGGCCTGTCAGATACAGCCTTTGAGGATCTATGCAACTCATGTGCGACCACAGCCAACCGCATGTGAGAATTGGCGGGTTTACACCTATTTCACCAGGAGCTGCCTGGATTGAAGCGGGAGGTAGCAAACCATTAAGCACCGCGTGGTGCACTCCCACGATCAGAGACAATGTGTGGCACTCGTGCTCTACATCAATCCAGCTGTGAGATACTCTAAAACCTGTTGTCGCCCGTGGCTGTTCTAAGGGAACAGGACCATGAACCTCTACCAACCCTCGAAGAGAATTGTGAGACGGAGTTAATCCGAGCCCAAACCATTGACACGTTTGGTATGAGCAGTCCTGATGGCACCGAGAAGGTGTCACCGAGAGAAGCTCAATAGGTCACGAAGATACGCAAACAATCGCAGCAAGATAAAGTCCAGTCACCTCGCGATGGGATTTGGCTCTCCGCTACATCGCTGTTGTATTATGTTGTAACAGTCTGAGACTTACCTAAGTTTACTAGAACAGTTTTCATTTATGTGACATACTACGATTTATTGATGATAACAATGCTTATTTCTCAAAAAGTTCACAATCCGTTCGACAGCTGTGCATCTGAAGGATGCAAATCTCGTAGGTAGGGTGACTACACGCGTGTAAGATACTCTGCATACGATACCACAGCTTCTATCCCTATAGGTTCGAAACACAGCCCTTACAGTTCTCTATCGTCGTACGTGACCGGCTTCACTGTTTCGGGATGACGGATTGTTCTGAGCAAACGGAAATGGGATTACAAGCTGGGTACCCTCAGGTAGAACAAGAAAAATTCAAGCAAGACAAACAAAACTGAAGCACGATGTCACTGATCTGGAGCAGACTCAACGTCAGATTTGCAAGTGCGTCATTGGAACGTTTAATTTGCCATATGAAAAGAGACGGAAGCACGGGTATTGATGATTACGTGACAATCTGATGATGCTTACATTGTTCTGAGTCAACCAAATCATGTACATTGCTATTTACTGCAGGTTAACAATGGCACCTAACTGAGATAATTCCTTGAAACTGGCAGAATAGTATGACTACTCCGAGTGTTGCGGAATTCCTTTTTCTGTTTGTGTGTGTCGCCCCTGCAACAACACCCCATTCGGTCTATTTCGCAACAACTGTAGTGTTAGCTATGTGAGCGTAAGAAGTCAGTTGTATTCTTCTTTGCTTCAGCAGATCCAAATTGCTATGAAAACGTGCAGGCACGTGAGATATTGCATTAACAGGCTTATAGAAGCATATTTTTATTGTCTTCGGTTTCAAACCTGAAGTAAACGGTTACCGTGACATTACGAGACAAAGTGCTGGAACTCGCTCGTGTGGCTGACATCATGCAGTTGTGCTAGGAAACAAGCCGGCAGCATTTTAGGAATTTATATATATATATATATATATATATATATATATATCTGGAAACGCGGCCATTTAAACCCCGTGCATGCCCGGCAGATGCCATCTATATGCCCCCTGTTATTTCTGCAATGTCTTCACATGACCAGATAAGCTCAGCGCCAATACAACAGCTATGTATCCTTGATACCTCAACCCTCACATTTCTCCATCTATTTCGGCATTCGCAGACGGAACACTACTCCCACCCACACGATTATTAGTATTGGACTCTTTCGCAATGTTCCCACACATGTTTACCTCTTAAAAATTCGCGATTGCAATGACTCACACAACAGGGAAGCCCCACAGACTGTGGGTGTTTTCCGCACTTCTGATTAATGCCAGATCGATTATCAACAAACGATATTTCATAAGCCTGCTTGCACAATTTAACTAGCTGCATGCCATCCTCGTTAACTAAACATGGTCCTCTGCTGCTACGATAGACACTACTCCAATGATCGCCAATTATCACCTTTTTCGCAAAGATCGCTGTAAAAGAAAAGGCGTTGGATGCTTCATGTACCTCCATGCGAAATATGAAGGTGAACGGCTTGAACATCTACAAATGGCAAAACTTCCTGTTTCGCTCTGACTCCTTGTCCCAGGAGAATGGGTTTAAATTTTACTTACATGAGCAGCTAGCTGCTAAATTCGGCAAACATAAATGCTGTCCGTATCACTTACGCTTTAGATAATGTATTGGAATGACAACATAAAAAAGGGATAATTGTAGACCAGTTCAACACACCAAAGACACATAAAATTCCCATTTAAGCCTCCAGAAAAATAGACCATCTGGTGAGCAATTGCGTTCAAGGATTCATCATCAGACCATTACAATCATATTGAGGCTAGAAAGAGAAATCGACCCAGTTAGTTCAAAACGACTTGATCACGTGAAGGTCTATGTCAGAGTTGAGAAAACGAATTAGGTCTTAGAGGGCTAGTTGTTTGCTACCGCGTCTGACCGAAGACAGTCGACCTGGGCGTCTTCCCTCTTCGCTGGCCAGGGAAGCTGGAGTACCTGGACCAGCTTCTTCTGTGAATATAAGGACGGCTGGAACAATCGAATGCATATTGCTTCAGCTGTCGCAAGCGTACGAAGGCGGTAACCTTCCGTTCGGTGCGGCGGAACCTTGTAAACTATTCGGAAAGCGCGTTTCCAATCCACCTCATGGCCGGTGTCCACAATGTGGGCCAGAATGGCGCTACTAATGGTCCCCGCGCCCCCTTGACGCAGCCAACGAGGGCAATGTTCGTTCATGCGTTTGGATAACTGCCGCGCCGTTCGACCAATATACGTCGCGCCACAGGCACACACGAATTGATAAATTACTATTGATGTAGTCAGCATCGGTATCTTGTCCTTGTTTTGTGAACGAATGAGTGGTTCCGTTGAAAACACGCACTTCAACGAGGCTACCGGAAAGGTCGAATTTACCGCGATCGAAAGGCTTTTGGTTAGACGCTCGGCAGCCGCATCCCCTTTGAATGGTAAGTGAATAAATAACTCTTTCTTTGGGGCTGTTAGTACTGGGTTTTTCTTGGAACTTCCTTAAGATAAATCTATCGAGATAACCGTTTTCACGTAGAGTATTCTGTATGAACATTAACTCCGTGTCTAGGGTGTCTTCCGTACAGATTCGACGTGCTCTTGACGTAAGACAGTGAACCAAGTTGCGCATGTATCTCATGGAAACGAAACTGTAAAAGTGCGTGTACTGACCTATCCACGTTGTTTTTCTGCAGACCTGACGCTGGATGGATCCGCCTGGTCTCCTAGTTAACATGACATCGAGATATGGTAGCTGATTATCGCTTTCCTTCTCGTAAGTAAACTGCACTGCTGCATGAACTCGGTTGAAGCGGTCAAGAATTTCATCCAGATTAACATGTTTATCCACCACAACAAATATATCGGCCATGTATCGATGATAGCGGTCAAAAGGTCTATCGCCGCCCGCATTTCGGTTCTCTCTAGCTTTGCCATGAGGATATCCGCTAATAGCGGTCCGAGGGGCAATCCCATGGCCACGCCGTCCTTCTGCCGGTAGTATTTCCCGTTAAATAAATCTGCACATTCCAGGTGCAGCATAACAAAAGGTATACACACTTTTATTCCTGATTCGGCTATATAGTCGCAAATGTAATTGATCGTCTCAACCAGAGGGTTGTTTGTAAAAACTGGGACAACATCGAAAGATAACATTAATTTCTCATTGCTGTTATCATCCTTGATACTTTCGACGAAATAGAAGCTGTCACGAAGGCTGTAGGTAGCGCGCTTTTATCGCACAGGTTCAAGAAGTTCTACAAGCCGCTGAGCATCGGCATGGTACGGTGAGTTGGCCATTGATAAAATAGGACAAAGTGGGATGTTGGGTTTGTGGATTTTTGGTAGCCCGTAAAGTCTTGGGACGCTTGTGCCACTCGGTTTAAGGCTGTCATACAGAGCATCTTAAATGTAACCCTTGACCCGGAGTTCTTGCAAGCTCTTAGTTATCTGTGTTTCAACTTGTTCAGTTCGGTCCCTTTCTCCTTCAATGCACGCAAACTTTGTCTCATCGCTCAGTATTGCTGTTACTTTATCTATGTGTTCTTTTCTATTAAGTAACACGATTCCAGCACTTTTAGCCCGTCTGCACAGGACGATATCCTCATTGTGCTTTAGTTCTTTCAGCGTATCTTGATGCCTTCTTGTTAGCGGGCCATGATTACGGACGCGAAGTTTGCGATACTGGTAGCAACAATTCAACAAATAGCACTTGAAACGTTCAAGATTCGTATTCGATTTAGCGACTAACCCTTTCGTTTGATCATATAAGCTTTCAAATTGTAATTCATAATCAAGCCGGTTATCCTTGTGTCTAGAAGCGCAAAACTTTAAATCAAGCGATAGAACATCCATCAAAGTTGTGTCCATGTTCAAACTAGAAAAGTTGTGTACATACCTGTCTGGCCTGTTTGGAAACGTGGCTTACAGCTTAAGCTGGCTTAGCGACTTTGCTAAAGAAGACCGCGTCCGCTGTACACGGTTGCTAGTTATAGACTGAACATAGTCCAGAAACATTTTCTTTGCTTCAGCAGCTAACTCACCCGTTGCTGCGTGGCGTTGTGCTAGATTTCTTTCGTATGCTGAAATCTTGGATTGCACTGTATTACGTTGGTTTAGTGCATGTCGTCTAAGGGCCTTGCTATTGGGATAGATCAGATCACGGCGTAACTGTTTCCTAAATCTGGTAGGATATTCATTATGCTCTACGCAATCATTGAAGAAGTGAACACAGCATTTGGCTTCAGCAAGCTTGGTGGAGAACTTAAGGAACTGATTGAGCTCCTTCACCAATAATGGGGGCCTGGATGATTTAAGTAACCTGAAAATTCCCATTTAAGTCTCTAGAAAAAAAGACCATCTGGTGAGCAATTGCGTTCAAGGATTCATCATCAGACCATTACAATCATATTGAGGCTAGAAAAAGAAATCGACCCGGTTAGTTCAAAACGACTTGATCAAGTGAAGGTCTATGTCAGAGTTGAGAAAACGAATTAGGTCTCAGAGGGCTAGTTGCATGCTACCCACTGGTTGAGACGATCAATTACATTTGCGACTATATAGCCGAGTCATGAATAAAAGTGTGCATACCTACGCGCGAGCTCAAAGGCCTACTGTTACGCTGCACCTGGAATGTGCAGTTTTTATTCAACGGGAAATACTACCGGCAGAAGGACGGCGTGGCCATGGGATCGCTCCTCGGACCGCTATTAGCGGATATGAACCATGATTGAAAAATGATTTATCACGGGATAAAAGCAAGTGCTTTACACGTCCCGTAGGATGCTTGGGGTGAATATGATGAAATCAAAATATGTCTGGGTCATCTACCGAACGTTTGCCGAGATGAATACTTTGATAAATAACATCAGTGTAAAATTAAAATAAATATTTGAGCGTAAACGTTTAGAAAGACACTGGGGTGCAGTGATCATTGAGGTAAGGAGTGAGAAAAGTAAACTATGGTCACTAATTTAGGTCCATTTGATACATAAATCCTGTTGAAAAACATGCTTGGAGGAGTTTAGGTAACGAAATGTTGGGAGCTAAGAGCAACATCTAAGCGTTTTTTGAAAACATCCAAGGTAGGAGAGGATACAACTGAGTATGGGAGTGCGTTCCAAGGTTTGCAAAGCCGAAGGGAAAAATAATTCCGTCGACACTCTAGACGGCTATATTTTTCCTTCAACTTTAAGCAGTTACCCTGAGCTGTGTGTTGTGGCTAAGTTTCAGCAAATGGCGGCATACGTGGTCCGGGTCACTCAATATCTGATACGCTATTATGCGATCGCAGCGCAGCCTTCGGTAGCGCCCGCTGAAAATTTCCAGCAACTTCAGCCCTCGGTGGTAAGGGTGATAGTACAGGCCCTTTACATTATTTGTTGCTCTTCGTTGTGGTGCCTCCATCGCTTCTAGGTCACGCTTTAACCAAGGTTGCCAAGCTTGGATAGCGTATTCAACATGCGGGCGCACGTAGGAATTGTGCATCATTGGGAAGATTGATGGATCAAATCTCCCGAATGCCCTTCGCAGCATGCCGACGTGCTGGTTGCCCATTTTTGCAGCTACCTCAGCCTGTTTTGAACAGCTGATGTCGCTCTGTATGATCACACCAAGGTCACGTTCCTGGGAGCTATTCTGCAGTCCGTTGGTCCCAACTGAATAGGTGTAGTTATGTCTATGGCGTAATTGCATAACCCGACATTTGTCTATGTTGAACGGTAGGGCGTTTTGAACTGACCAGTTCGTCGCTGTGTTAAGATCGTACTGGAGCCGTTCATGGTCATCCGGTCCTCTGATCCTTCGCCATATCTTGATATTATAAGCGAAGAATAGGAAATCGGAAGTAATTGATCTCGCCAAATCGTTAATGAACACCAAGAGTAGACGAGGTCCAAGAACCGAGCCTTGTGGTACTCCACACGTCACATCGATTGCATGAGAAAATGATTCTCGGACTCTCACCACTAGCCGTCGTTCATGTAGAAAATTGTCAATCCAACTCAGAATTGGGTCGCCAATGCCGCAGTTCCGAAGCTTCTGAAGGAGAATGCGATGGTTAAAGCGATCAAACGCTTTTGAAAAGTCCAGGTAGATGACATCGACCCTTATTCCACCATCAACAGCTTCAGTCCAGCTGTTGCGTGCAATTAATAGGTTGGTATTGCGCGAATGCTTTTGACGAAAGCCATGTTGCTCTGGGGCTATTAAACCATGGCTTTCAAGGTATTGCATCAGCGCATCTGCGATGATTGATTCCATCACTGGATAATACGGGAAGTAGTGTTACTGGACGGTAGTTGGCAGGATCAGTGTGGCTACCTCCTTTATGGATAGGAGTGATGAGCCCTCGCTTCCATACTGGTGCAATACGGTTCTCCTCTAGACATCGCTGATAGAAAACAGCCAGTGGTTCTGCTTGATCACGAGCTACCGCCTGCAGAGCCATTGGTTGGATGTTGTTGGCTCCCGGCAGACTGTGGATCCGCAAGGATAACAACTTCTTCAACACAGCTTCCGAAGTGAAGGTATGTTTTCTAAACCAGATGGTGGATTATTAGAAATGAGAAGAATGTTTGTGCCCGTTACATGCTGGAAAGTTTGGCAGTAATGAAGCCGTAGGAGATCGGCTGCTTCCATTGCTGATCGCGTGCACCCATCAGCCGTGACTAGTGCTGGAACCCCTCGCTTTACCTTTCGAAGGCCGTTAACGTGCCAGTACAGGAGTTAGCGGTTTGTGCAGAATCGTTTCATTAACATCTGCTGATGAGTGACCTTGTCTTCGCTCAGCAGTTTCACACAGAAGTTACGATGTGTCACGTATGCCGTCCAGGTTTCGGCATTCGAGCAGTCCTGGGGATCTCGCCATGCCAAATCCCTCCGGGACAGACATTTACGTGTACTGCTCCTCAGAAAAACTTATGCTTGTTTTTAGGTTGGAAGGACTTCTCTTCCGCTGCGTGCGCAATCATTGTGCTAAACGTCCTTGTAACGGTTTCCCAGGCAACATCTGGGGGGCATTCGGTTAAGAAAGTCCAAGATGTATCCTTAACAAGCTTGGACAACACATTGTAGATTGTGACAGTATGCACTTTACCATCCTCCTTTTCAGGGTACTCCGCATAGCATATATAGTCAAAGAGTAGAGTAACATGATCACTACGACCCAGTGGTGTGCTTGTAACTATCCCGCTAACCATGAGTTTTTCGTTAGTGAGCACAAGATCCAGTGTCGACGGCTTGTTAGCAGTTCGAAATCTGGTGGGAGAGGTTACGTGGTTGTAAAGAGGGTGGCTAGCAATAAGCTCTTGCAAGCAGGCTTTAAACTGCGTACCGTCGGTTGCCGGCGTTTCTATGTCATGCACGTTAAAGTCTCCAGCGATAAGAATGTGGGTGTAGGACTTCTTCAAAGCAAACTGGAAAACGTGGTACAGTTTGGAGTCCTTTTCCGATCTTGAGTTTGGTGGGCGATAAATCACAGCTAATAGGCATGTGTCTTTGTTTCGCAACCGTAGGCGGCACAAAGCGATTCGGGAGCTCGGATTTCCGGGTGGTCGATAACTTCACATCGGAGGTTTGTGTTATAATAAAGAACCATGGCAAAGCTAGAGAGAACCGAAATGCGGGCGGCGATAGACCTTTTGACCGCTATCATCGATACATGGCCACTATATTTGTTGTGGTGGATAAACATGTTAATCTGGATGAAATTCTTGACCGCTTCAACCGAGTTCATGCAGCAGTGCAGTTTACTTACGAGAAGGAAAGCGATAATCGGCTACCATATCTCGATGTCCTGTTAACTAGGAGACCAGACGGATCCATCCAGCGTCAGGTCTACAGAAAAACAACGTGGATAGGTCAGTACACGCACTTTTACAGTTTCGTTTCCATGAGATACAAGCGCAACTTGGTTCACTGTCTTACGTCAAGAGCACGTCGAATCTGTACGGAAGACACCCTAGACACGGAGTTACTGTTCATACAGAATACTCTACGTGAAAACGGTTATCTCGATAGATTTATCTTAAGGAAGTTCCAAGAAAAACCCAGTACTAACAGCCCCAAAGAAAGAGTTATTTATTCACTTACCATTCAAAGGGGATGCGGCTGCCGAGCGTCTAACCAAAAGCCTTTCGATCGCGGTAAATTCGACCTTTCCGGTAGCCTCATTGAAGTGCGTGTTTTCAACGGAACCACTCATTCGTTCACAAAACAATGACAAGATGCCGATGCTGAATAAAACAACAGTAATTTATCAATTCGTGTGTGCCTGTGGCGCGACGTATATTGGTCGAACGGCGCGGCAGTTATCCAAACGCACAAACGAACATTGCCCTCGTTGGCTGCGTCAAGGGGGCGCGGGGACCATTAGTAGCGCCATTCTGACCCACATTGTGGACACCGGCCATGAGGTGGATTGGAAACGCGCTGTCCGAATAGTTTACAAGGTTCCGCCGCACCGAACGGAAGGTTACCTCTTTCGTACGCTTGCGACAGCTGAAGCAATATGTATTCGATTATTCCAGCCGTCACAGAAGAAGCTGGTCTAGGTACTCCAGCTTCCCTGGCCAGCGAAGAGGGAAGACGCCCAGGTCGACTGTCTTCGGTCAGACGCGGTAGCAAACAACTAGCCCTCTAAGACCCAATTCGTTTTCTCAACTCTGACATAGACCTTCACTTGACCAAGTCGTTTTTAACTAACTGGGTCGATTTCTCTTTCTAGCCTCAATATGATTGTAATGGTCTGATGATGAATCCTTGAACGCAATTGCTCACCAGATGTTCTTTTTTTCTAGACACCATGGATACACTGGTCTTCCCAGACCTCCTTGTCTTGGCATGGAGACTTTATTTGTTCCGTCAGAGTTGGTGGTTGGGCGCAGTGGGTTACTGTGCCAACTAGTTTGACGATCACATTATGCTTGTTGTTTACATTGGGTATGGCCAATCTACATAGGGACTTGGTAGAGAAGTTCCCGGATAGCGTGCGCAACGTTATACTCTTCACCTTCACTGTTCAAATTGCCACCAAACAAGTACCTTCCTCCTATATCATTCGCAGGATTAACTGGGAACCGTTCCGTCAAATACTCCGGTCCTCTGATTGGGATGTCTTCTTTCTCTCTAACAATGTCTGCATTGCCGTGAAGCACTTCTAACATCGGGTTCCTTTCTGTTCGTTGCCGTACAAGAAAATCGAGTCATTCACGTTTAAATAGTTGTAACGGAACGTTTGATCAGTCGGAAATCCAGATAACCGATCGAGCGCTAAATAAGAAATGGATATTTTACAATAAATCTACGCATGTATGGAGTCATCTCTGAAGTCAAGCACTTCCAGTTGATCGTGAGAATACATGATGAACAAGTAACCCTACGACTGACATGTAAAACAAAATAGCTGGTCAGCTTTCACTGTCGAAGATCCAACAAACGCTTTTCATTGATCACTCAACTGGTGGATGAAATCCAGGCTCCATCTGTGAAGCCTTAACTCGTTCTACTCCGCCTATATTATTTTTGAGACTGACGCTATAAATGCACAAAGACTCCATCTAAAAGTGCTATTGCACTCCGCAATATCCATCAGGCAATGAAATCTATTCAAACATCCTCCGTTCTGGAAGCTGAATACATCCTCCCATCAGCCAAGAAACTGGAAGGGCGTGATATGTCACCGCTCCTTTTGAATATGTTTGCCATTTCACTATGATCCAAGCGCTTTCCAGATCAATGGGAAACTCCATTTCTCAGCCCTCCCCAAAAGGGCTGTGCAAAACAGAAGACTGACAATTGCAGACCAAACCATAACACTTCTATAATCGCCAAATTCCTCGAGAAATTGTTAACAATATGTGTGATGAATTTCATCAACTCACTAGAGCTGATAGACGGGTCCTAACATGGTTTCCTTGACAAGCGCTCGTACACATTCTGGTAGCTGCATTACCTGAACTAGATACCAGACTCCATGTACTAAATATGCTATATCATTTCTATTCTTGTACATGCAATAGGCATTCGATTGGGTGCCTCATAAACGTTTACTGATCTAGATAGTATTTTTGAAGTCCAGCACACATTAATGGGTTGTCTGTCATCATACATAACGATCGCGCTCAAACATTTAGCTTAAGCGACCATTGCTCCTCCCCGCGTTTAATTACCAGCGAGGTGAACCAAGCATTGCACTCGGTACATTAATTTCTCTGTTTTGTGTCAATGATAGCAGTTTGGTTATCACACATGACGTGTCGTTTTTATTTGTTGATGATATAACTTGTCCACAAGTACCGACGAGTTCAGCTTCCGAAGGTACTGCCACTCAGTCAAGATGACATTCATTCACTTGAGACTTGGTGCGACAAGTGGATGATGACGTTCTAAGCACAAAAGTCAAGTGTCATATGTCGCGGTTGTTTGATACCCGAAGTATCTATCACAAGTAACAGCGAACGCATCTGTGTACAACGGTCTACCCATGACCCCCGAATCAGATATTCTTGTACTTTCATGTTCTCTGAACAGATTGAGTACCAGATAGCAAAAGCCAGACAATCCTTGGCTAACCTATTTCATAACATGCATACAATCATAGCTACAGTTGTACGATTTAAAATCCTTAATCTTCCTATCCTGAATTATCGCAGCATAATCTGTGGCAATATGGGAAAATCAGACCGAACATCGATAGAAAGCCTTCAATGGTCGTTTACTAAACATGTATTGGAAAAAATGCTAGAATAAACTATCGGGAGCAATGCCAGCAACTCCATCGTGATTCGCTTTGGCTTCGAAGCCTAAAACATAACCTGAGACTGTTGTACAATGTGATTCATAGCAATTTCTATTGCAACCGATGCACCTTAACATTGTAGCACAATTAAACGCGGAACCAAGGTAACAAAGACTTTACCTTGATTATACCACAATGCAGGACAAAACTGCGGTTTAACTTTCGTCTCCTCACATATGTTGCTCTGTGGAATCGGCTGCCATTCACCATCAGATCGTGTGAGACTGTGCAATCCTTTCGCAGTAAGTTGGGAAGTTATCTCGACCTGAACACCATTATGTCGTCTTTTTCATGGGGGAGATCACTTGTTCATCCAAAATATGAAAGCCTAGACAACATCTAATGGGTGAAATACCACGCTCAGTGTCTAACACATACTCAAACTGCAAATTCGATTCCTACTATCGCATAAGACATAAACATATGGGGCAAATACCTTGCCAGGAATGCAAACAAAAATAAGAAGATAACTTGGTACTGCTTTTGCAAGAGCATAACATCACCTGTGCAGGTAGGTTCTGTGTGAAATATTGTCACAGCTTTTGATTTGATGGGCAATATATTTATGATTCTTATCGTTATTCTTATGAATATTATTATGGGGCGTATTTTTTGACCAGAGTCAATATTAACCTGGAGCCCAAATATGCCAGTGGTACTGTGTCGCTTGGAGGAATCACATATTGTCTTTCTGATAGGTTGCGGTCTGCTTGGACAAGCGCTGGAAATTGGACACATGTACACCGGCCACCGGTCTGGTCAGAATACGAACTAATGGTAACTCTTTCCAACAAATCATCTGTTATAGGGTGCAGAGTTTGAACGCTCCAACACGTCATGCTAAGTTGACCAGCTTCGGTTAGACGCTCTGCTGGTGACCTCTAGCATTTATACCCTCATCCCTGTCTGCCTTGCGTTAACACAAATGTGTCAACCTACTCGGAAGTATAGATGAATGAACTCACCGTGCCCCCATCGACGCATGCATCCAGCCATGTGCTTACGCGCAGGTTGTCCCATTGGCAAATATTCCATGACCAATGCGAGTGTCACTGATGGTACGTGCATGTGGCAACGCAAGGAGTGTGTTTTCATACGCGTGCGAACTGAACTGAACAACAGATGAGTTCGATTTTTTACATGCTAACTTATTAGCGCCATGCGCTAAGTTGCACGTAAAAAGCTTATAGTACCCTGTGTTCTACAACGGGGTATTGCATATGTGGGGAGTAAAGTGTTCGGTGTACTTTCACCTGTATTAATTTTTGGAGGGAAAATGCCCGGAAAAAATTGAGTGTATTTGTGATTATTCCATGGGGCAACAACATAATTGGCAGGGCCCCATTGCTAGTGGTTTTAAGTCTGCGGCTTCAGATTCAGCGACGACGCGGTGTGGCAAAGTTTACTTTTTCATATCAATGTGGAATATAAGACACGAAATTATCATATCGGCTGAACGGATGGACCAGCCGAGCGAGACAGGCTGTCGAAATGAAATTGAGGAAACATATTATTTTGTTTGAACAGATTGGTGGAAATTCTTGTGTCAATAACGGTTTGTTTCACTGAGGCAAAGAGAAACCTCATCGACTCAGAAGGGTCATCAGCAATTGACGTAAACGTGTGATTTACATGGAGGTGTTTGGTATGCCAAAATACTTATATATATATATGTTTATATATATATATATATATACCGTACACGGTCCTCTTGGTAGTGCAAGTCAGTTCCATGCAGTCAGTGTGGAGCGGACTACTGTCCAACCACCGCCTTCTGTGCGACTGATTCTCAACTACAACGTGCTTGTGTTTGCCTGTGGAGGCGTGTGGGCCGACTCCGTTGATGAAATGTGGCTCCCATCCACATGCCTCCTGGTCTTATTCCTTCGGGTTTACACTGCATATGGGTTGTGTGGTTGGAGCTGTGGGTGGTGCAGCGCAAGCCATCCATGGTCCCTCTGTAGGCGCAGGCGTCCTGTGGCTGGCCACAGTGACAGCCAAATCCGAAACCAGATGCGCCAACCATATATATATATATATATATATATATATATATATACTGTGAGCAAATGTCCTTGAAGTTCTATAATACTTCGTCTGGGCACGATAAGCGGACCAACAATAGAGGATGGCAGATACTGCATTCTACAAGTACAGGGCATGATGATAACTTTCACAATTAATGTTTTATATCCACCATACCTCAGCACAATAACTTTGATTTCCAATACAGTTCTTTATTAAAAACATTAACATTCATCTTTTAGGACTTTAATTAACAAAACAGTGATTTCGTGACCAATGCCCGTTATCTTTCGTTTTTCCAAGGCCTCCTTCGTTAATGAGATGGCATTCGCTTTATCCGATTCGAAATGCAAGATAAAGACGCCTTTCACGTACTTCCGGCGTGGACCGGTTACAACACAAGTAAAGTTCTTGTAGCCCAATATTTTCTCCGTATTAGCCAATTTCTCGTACTTTTAAATTCAAGAGAGCCAGTGAAGTAAGAACAATATTTTTATTAGTACGAGGAATTCATTACAAGTTAACTGATTATGTTTAAGAGATCCTGGATTATGTGTTGGAAATTTTGAATGAATTACCAATTTTTCCACACTTTATCGCTCTTTTTTGTATCCACCTTGCACTCAGACAAGTCTACTCGTGGGTTACCATGAGATTGCGACTTTTCACTAGTGTTAAAATCAAGGGCATGCAAAGCTGTATATATCGCGCACTTCCAATGAATTTAATCGCAACGATGCTTCAACCAGGTTACTTTATTGTCAATGGTTTAATAAGGAACACCATCGATTATACATTATCCGATCAGGTGCGCATACTGTCATCGGGGTCCGTAAGATGTCAAAGATTAACCTGCTTGCTTTATGCGAATTTAGGTTTGCTGGTTATGTAAGTGTTTAAACTCAGTCAATGCTTGCCACGTATTTTAATCCAAGCTGTGGCGAATACGGCAAAGCACTCAGCAATAGAAAACTAGCAAACAAATTGTTATTTATCTACGTTGCGCACCGAGCGTGTATTATTACGGGTCTATTATGATTTGGGAGATAACGGTGCGTTATCTGGTGAACAGTTTCAGTGCGTCGAGTACTCTAGTTGGGTACCGCCCTCTTCCAAAATCATGAGTCAGTCTGATGAGTACCACAGAGCAAAGGGCTTACAAATTCACTCCAAACTGTTACTTACTTTCGAACAGGTCGTCTCCACAATATTCATCACCTCATTTGCACTGCCATATACACCGCGCCATACGTCCGTTAAATCATCTCCCAATAAACCCACAGAAATTCGAATGGCTGAATTAGAAAGATAGGATTAGGAGTTCGAAAGGTGCACGCATGCTAAATTTCACGTGAAGCGATGGATGATACCATCTTGGTGTAACTACTTCTCAAGTTTGCAGTGGTCAACGTGTAGGTACGTGTGTTTACTTGTGTGTTTCATTCAGTAACTTATTACGGTGCTGTGCCATGCTTACAACCTGGGTGAAAACCGCTGTTAGTTTGGCCAACATGTTTTAGCGCCAACAGGAAATTCGCACTTGTGATACAGGCCATTACGCAACATCCAATCGCAAGAGTAGTCAGCTGAATTGCGCCGCTCACTCTGATGAACGGCGTGAGATGTGTTAATTTGTATTGTCGCGTCAGTTCCCACAAACTAACAACTGTCTGCTTGTGACTGCGGTGGTACTCACTAAGTCCAGAAGAGAGATTAAATGGGGAGTAGTAGATTGTGCGTCGACCTGTGCAGTCTAGCTGTCATTGATTGTTTGAATCTCGGTATAATAGAACAACTTACTTGCATACCCATCACCCGTGGCAGTCTCTGTAAAAAAATAATGAGGCTATCAGCTTGTTCGTCGAAAAAACACTAATTCAAAAGGCACATGGAAATATGATTTCTTATAGGTATGACTTCTTTTCATGAACATTATGAAAATCTCTGGATTCAAGATATTCTAATTACGTGAATGATAACCGCGCAATATCTGGAGTATTGATGAATATAATCATTATCTATTGCAACACAGTTGTTTTACGAAGATAACTATCTTGGCACAAAACGCAAGAGTTTCGTACTACCATTTCAACGATTGGGACCAATTTACCGTAGTGTGGCCGCAGTTGTAAGTTCATGGTGGTCGAAATAGTTTTCCTTTTTTCAAGTTCAAAGAACAATTCCCCTACAAACTTATGCAGTTTAGTAGTTCCTTTATTCTCTAGTTTGACAATGACATGAGTTCGATTAGGAGGGACTATCAATGAAGAAAAGACACATCCGACCGTATCGTATGGCACGTCTGTCTTTGAAGAAATTGAGGTCCGGAGCTGTAATAGCATAGGAAATAATGCTTATCAGTGAATAGTAGGTTTAAAGTAATCAGTCAGAACACATTTTATCATGCATGGCCCAAACTTTCAAACATGAGGTCAGTGTGCGGGTTGAAATGAGAAAGCAGCCTTAACGATTCAGATAAACCATATTATTCGTAGAGCGATTTTACGTTGATATGATTACTACGCGCCTGTAAACAAAAACTCAATGAAATACTATTTACCTTGATGCAGACATCTTCAAACTGTCTAACTGATGGACGATCTTTCAGGTCCTCTTTACAAGTCAACGGTAACGGATTACCATCCTTTAGGAGTACTCCTGTTATCATTATGACTGCAAGCACAAACGAAAATGAAGTAACTAATGTAACGCAAACTAATTCGCAAGGTTGTCGTGCAGAGAGAATTTGGCTATTCTGGCCAGCGGCATGTCAGCCGGTTGTTCTGCGTTTTCTTTAAAATCCAGATTACTTTTACCATGAAATTGGGAAGCAAACACTAATTTAAACACAATTGACGCAGTGAAGAAGTTAACATACAATAAATCTCGGTTTTGTAGCGATAAGTTAAAGAGACACTTCACAAATGTGAACTCACCATGTTGACGCATTTGTTGGCATGACGAAAACGCAATCGCTGTTGAGCGAATGAGGTGGAGAACATTAGGAGTACGGTGTTAAATCATTGGGCACACAGAGTTTTACTGCGGTGCATTAAGTTAGCTGCCTTGACCATTGTATCCGTTTCACTAACTCAGGGAATTTTGTATATTATACATTCGAGTATGCATGAATTTCGACCAGCGTGAGGGCTGTTTCGGCGGCAAGAATTTAACAATACTCTTGTTACGCACCTAATCGTCATTTACCAGGGCTGTCAGAGACAAATCTTCAATGCACTCGTAAATGTTTCTAGCAGTAACTTAGTGTTTGTTAAAGAAACAACTAAAGTGTCAAGTGGCTCAGTTAAGCATGGGTGGGTGTTAGAGGGGCTCCCGCTTGGAAGTCGCTCACAGCTAGATAGTTTGACATTCGAGACTGTCCCGTCACGTGGTTGTGTTGGCTCCACGCACGACAGCCTTTCAGAGCTAGACGGCTCACCATTCATGACTATATCTTTTCATGTGATTGGCTTATTGACCTATGGACCATTTTACAACCCCGTTGCTCACCTTTGTCAGTTCTTCAATACAGGTAGTCCCGCGCGGTGGTGTTCTCACTTTCTTTTTGGAGTGGGTTCTGTTACAGTCAGACGTTATAATAGTGCTGCATCACTTTCTCCGCATGGATTGCATGCGTAACATTTATTGTGATGTGCGCATAATCTGAACGTCTGAATCAGCTGTTTCATATTTGACTATTAGAGATTACCTAAATAACCTTGTTCTCGTGAGTTCGCTCAAGGTAAGGAAAAAAGTTAGCATATCCTGACATACTAGCGGTCTAATGCTTGTCGAATGAGATTATATTATATTAATAGCACACACAGAGTTCCGTGGGGTAATGTTATCATTGAAGAATTGACGTTGGAGAATAAATTGCAGGCTCAGAATGCATCACAAAACTTACCAAGCAGTAGTAAGCAAGTTGTCGGGAACATAATGGTTGTTAGGCTTTATTTCATTGGGGTTGTGATGCGCATGTAATTTATTTACTCGCCACAGTGCTCGTTCGAGACTGTGAGCATTTCTAATTGGAGGAGATGTGTATCGCGCACACGGGAATTGATTTGCTATCTCTGCGCACCAATTGGGTAGCCGACAGTACCAGTGTGGTACCCTTGCATGTTAGACGTAAATGTGATTGACGGCTGAGGATCTATGGAGTTCAGCTCTGTTTAACGGAACATATGCCTGTCCGCATCCATCAGGTTGGCCCCAGACATTTGAAGGATGAGGGTCTGTCCACATTTGTCATGAAATAGCAATGGGGGGAGTAATGTGAACTGTGCGGAACACCCCGCACCATTTTGAGACACTGAAGGTTATTGATTAGTATATGTAGTGGATAGCTGTCTACAGAAGCACTTAGCCTCTCACTTAGCTCACTTTTCATCCAAAAGCCTAAACCGGAGTAAAGTGTTGTATCTCAGTTTGATGGGAGTACAAGGAACTTATTATTTTGGGCAATTCTAGCAGCAACCGATAAGTTTCTTGCGTAGGCATCCACCTTTGAACAATTAAACAAAGCATTTCTCGGCGATATAAATACCAGGCAAGAGAAAATTTGGATATTGAAGCATTGCACTGGATCACCATAACTGACATCTGCACTACCTGCTAAGCTACGACTAGCAGCTGCTTTCCAAACCCTGGGTGTATTCAGATTCGCTACCAGACACCGTTTTTATTCAAAAACCAAGCTCTTACACCTGCTTGGTGACCACTGTTCGGGAACCTATCCCGCAAATTGGCAAATTAACCCACTGAATTATTTATCCATCCAATCATGTAACCTGCGCAATGTGTAAACTTGCCTGCGGTCCGTTCATTAAAACATTCGCACACACTTACCTATTAATAATAGCCCTCTAGAAATGACCCGGGAATATCATGCACGGTAGACTCTATGCGCGGTACTGCGAACTCGTTATTGCGTGGGGTTATGTGCCTTATTAGAAGCGCCTGTGTAATTACACGCGCAAAAACTGATTTTCAAATGAAGTCTGTAGCCTGAAAATCAGCAAACTGTACTGTAATCGCACACCCAGCCAAGGTAAGAATTTTCGTATGCTGCACTCGTGCTGATGCATTAAATCTCATTTTAAAGGTCCGAAAATTGGACGCTGCCAGACGACATGAAATACTGGGTAGAAGGATGGCTGATGGCCGGATGATTTGCATAACAACAAGACGGGCATTGTAAGTAGATTCAACAGGTTGTTGATTAACAACAAGAGAAAAGATGGCGTGTGATGGAGAAGCACGAGCAGCAGCGAAAGCAGCAGCAGACGTAAGTGACGTAGTAGTAAATGCGAAATCCATGGACAATGGAACAATGGTTTATTACGGGTAAAAAAGCATCGCTTAACAAGTCCCGTTGGATGGAAATTATTGCGAAAATCACTTGCATAATAAAGTGAAAAGCGTTGTGGTGGACTCACCATAGACTTTAGTGGAATAGCGGAGATGTCCGCATATCAAACGTATAAATCCATAAATCCATTGGTTAGGCGTTTGGCAAGAAACCGTTTGCTTGCGTTTTGTAGCCCCTGGCTAACAAGTCATAAAATGAAATGTAAGTGAGACAATGCATCGTCAACACGTTTTTTAACTATCGCCAGATTGGGAGCAGAGGCGACATAATTAGGGAGGGCGTTCCAAGGCTGACACACGCGGAGGGAAAAGAAATTTCTACGGCATTCAAGCCTGCTATAATGAATTGTCAGTTTCAGAAGGTGACCTTTTAGTTTAGTGTTGTGGTTCAATTCCATCAGCGGACGGCAAACGTTGTTTGGGATCATCAGAATCTGGTAAACCATTATGAGATCCCCCCGCAAAAGCCGATATAAACTGCTGTAGATTCTTAGAGATTTCAGTCTAAGCTGATAGGGCAGATGAAAGAGGTCCCTGACTTTCTTGGTTGCCCTTCGTTGACAAGTCTTGAGAGCAACGAGATCCTCTTTCTACCACGGCTGTCACGCCTGAATAGCATATTCCACGTGAGGTCGCACGTAGGCGTTAAGCATTTGGGGAAATATTGAGGGTTCAAACCGACCGAAGGCTCTGCGAGGAAGGTAGAAGTGTTGATTGCCGGTTCTCGTCGCCTTCTCTGCTTGTTTTGAACACCCGAGATCTTCCTGCACCAATACACCCAGGTCACGCTCCTGAGAAACCTTCGCCAAGGTGTGGTCTCCAATCTTGTAAGCGCTCACCGGCTGGTGACGCAGATGCATCACTTTTCACTTAGCCATGTTCAATTAAGCTTGTTCCTCTTTGACCATTCGTAAATTCAATCTAGGTCATGTTGGAGCAGATCCTGATCTGTCTTGTTACTAACCGCCCGCCATATCTTGACGTTATCGGCGAAAAGCAGGAAGTTTGAGGAGATGACTCTTGCCAGGTCGTTGATAAACACCAGGAATAAACGCGGTCCCAGCACTGAGCCTTGTGGGACACCACATTCCACCTCAATCGGGTTAGAAAGTGATCCCCTAACACGTACTTGGAGCTTTCGTTGGTAAAGGAAGTTGCCAATCCAGCCAAGTACAGGATCTCCGATTCCGTAACTTTGTAGTCTTTGAAGTAGGATGCGGTGATCAAGGCGGTCGAAAGCTTTGGAGAAGTCCAGATAGATGACGTCAACTCCGACCCCATCATCGGCCACTTCCGTCCAAATACCGGTTGGGGTCCAAAAGACGGTGAACACGTTTGGCTGGATACACTTGCTGAAATGGCAAGGAGCCGACCTCAGTGGCGTTCCTGCTGTGAGTTTCTTTGTCCCTCCCCATCCCTTTAGCCACCCCCTCCATCTAGGATCTTATCTCGTAGGGTAAAACGTAATTAAATTTTTGTTTTTGCCTAGTAGCCGGCTAGTAGCTTACCGGAACGATGCGTATCCGTTGCTGGTAGCTCAGCTGGCATTCAACTGTCGTATTTATTTTTCCTTTATGTATTGTATGTATGTATGTACTTCCTTTATGTATTGCGGTACAATAGCGGAGGTGTTTTACCATCTCTAGCTGACATGTATAAGGATGATGATGATGTCCAAATACCTCGTGCAATCAGTAGGTTGGTGGTGCATGACCGGTGTTGACGGAAGCCATGCTGTTCCGGTACCAAGATGTAGCATTTTTCCAGGTAGTCCATTAAACCCTCAGCGACGACTGCTTCCATCACCTTCGCGAGCACAGGGAGGAGAGTCACTGGACGATAGTTTGCAGGATCGGAACGGCTACCGCCTTTAAAAATAAGGGTTATAATGCCAAACTTCCACATAGTGGGGACTTGTTGTTCATCAAAGCACCTTTGAAAGAACTGTGACAGTGGTTCATCTAACTTGGTGGCCATAGCATTCAGTGCCTTCGGGCGGATGTTGTCTGCTCCCGGAGAACTACGTTCACGCAGTGAGAGTAATTTCCTTAACACAATTGATGGGTTGAAAATAACATTTGTAAAAAAGGTTTCGGTAATGAGCTTGATATTATGGAATAGGTAGATGTTGCGAGTTCAAAAATTGGGGCGTATTGCAGCCGCAGGGCATTAGCTGCTTCTTCGGCGCTTTGTACTCTACCGCCTGTCGTGAAGAGTGGGGGTATTCCATGCTTCACTTTGCGAAGCTTATTGACATGCTTATACAGCAGGTTGTTGTTTGCCATGAACTTTTTGGCTAGGCACTGTTGATAAGTTATTTTGTCCTCACGGACAAGTGCAGTTTAATGGTTGCGATGGGTCAGGAAATTACCCCAAGTCTCTGAGTCGGGGTTAATCTTGTAGGCACGCCATGCTGCATCCCTTATCGCCAGGCATTTTCGAGTCCTACTCCTTATAGTTGAAGGCATTTTCGCAGGACGACGGGGTTTGGTCTCTGATGCTTTGTTGACGATGTCGCTGAGTTTATTAACGTACTCTGCCCAAACGTTGTCAAGGGGACTTTTGTTTGAGAATTCCCAAGCAGCTGCTTCGGTGAGTTCTTTCAATACGTGGTAGCGTGCAATTGTATGAGTTAGTTCCGAGCGTTCAGATGGATACTCTGCATAACACACATAGTCAAAAGTTATTACTACGTGGTCACTGAGACCTAATGGACTATCCATCAATAACTTGTCAATCATGAGATCTTCATTTGTGAGCACAAGGTCCAATATGGACGGTTTGTTTGCTGTCCTGAATCTAGTGGGCGTGGTGACATGATCGTACAAGGGAATATTCGCGATCAGTTCATGCACGTCCGCTTTGAACTGCTCACTGGGCGATGCCGAAACCTCCAGATTGTGTAGATTGAAGTCCCCGGAGTGCGTGTTACTCTGTTTAGACCACGGATCAAGCAGGAATCTATTTCCAGAGTGGATGTTGGGGGCGGTAAACGATAGCTATGAGACATGTGTCGTTGTGTCTCAGTCGGAGACGGCACTAGAGTGAGTCGGTAACGTGTGTTTCCAGGTCCTCAACTATTGTACATTGTAGATCGCTGCGGTAGTAGAGTATGACCCCACCTCCTCTGCTGGGGTGGTCGTTCCGGAAGAGTGACATTCCGGCTAGCTCAACCTCAGCATCAGTTACCTCTTGATGCAACCAAGTTTCGGTAATAGAAATTAGGTCCCAAGCATTCGCAACCTGACGTAGTCGAAGTTCGTTAATTTTACTGAGGAGCCCTTGGGCGTTGGTGTACATACATGAAAGTTTCTCAGATTTAATCAATGTTTCAGAAGTTGTACAACTCATACGTGAAGTTTCGCCGACCAGTGAGTGGCCGGCGACTGGATGGGTGGATGAAGCAAATGAGTTTACGCCGACCATTAAAGGGTCGGCGACTAATCGTTTTTTGGATGGGTTGCATACTCTCGAGAAGTATTTGATATATAAGCAGGTATCAGATGCTCCGAATCCCGGTGTTTGCTCGTGCTCTGCTGTGCCCCTCCGGATAGTATGGCTACTCTTGAAACCGTCCCCGAGTCGGGTCCTGCAGCTGGCGTTTTCACTAAGAGTTGTGCCTCTACTGAATTTTCATTAAAAGGTGTTGGTGTTCTTGCTGCTTTCAGACGAATTTCTGTTGGCAATCTGCAACGGAATTTAATCCAGTTCGCTAGTAGGGTTTGTGCCATTTGTTCTGACTGTAACACAAGTTTTAAGAGCCTGGGACCGCATCCCTTTATAGTTTGGTGATATGGGGATCCTTGTCAACGAGGTGACCACCACATTTTCGAGAGAAAGAACCTCCCGGATGTAGTGCCATTGCTCGCGGTCATGCATCTGGGCATCGTCGGAAGAGGAGTCAGTAAGCTCAGGAACACCGTGAGCAATCACTGTTTTCTTATCTTGACTTATTCTGTACCTATCTTTGTTAGCGGGATCCCCTGAACGTTCTTTCCACGGGATTTCGGGTAGTATGCGCACTCCACTTGAGTCGTTGCGGAGACGATTCGCAGACAGCAGAACGGCCTCAGTCTCGTCCGCCGAGTTTAGTGTTACCCGAAGTAACCGTGGTACGCCGTAGTGCAACGCGTTTGGGTGGCGCGAGATTCTTTTTAATGTCGTGGGATTAGCATGGACTCCGATCGACGTACAGATGGAACCCCACTGATTTCGATCGTCTGTCAACTTACTCTTAATTGTATTGGATTTGGATTCGGGGACATTAGTGCATACAATGTTTAGGGCACCATGGTTGCGCCTGGTGGCTACTGGTTTTGGATTTGGAGGCTTAGTATCTGGTGTTTTTGTTGAATTTGTGAACGGCATTGGTGTGTGCCATCCGTGCTGCGTCAGCTTTGTTTTCTCTAGTTCGGGCACAAAGGTTACCGGTGCTCTTTCCGGTGTTTGCTTGGCGGCAACCGATGCGTACGTTGCCGGGTTGTTCACCATTGCTGGTTGACTGTAGCTTACAGTCTCGAGTGTAGTGAACAGACTACTAGGTGCAGCACACAGTACAGAAGTTGAGGCAGGCGCGCTGCAGGCACTGTTTTTACTTATAGGATGGAGAGAGAATGGAGTTGATACTGCTGGAGGCTGAGTCGTTGGGGTTAGGTTGGGACGCCTGGCTCGCTTCTTCGGCCTGACTAGGGAGTTCGGGGTGTTATTTTCACTCACAAGTGCAGGTCCGTTTCCTCCCATGGGTGTAACTCTGGCACTCACCAGTTGCTCGACCGCTTCGGTTAGTCTTTCACACCTCTTCAGTAGCACAGATAGACAGCTAACAAATGGAATAGACTTGCATACTTGGCAGAACCAAGGCGACTCTGCGGTGTTTGCTTCCGTCTACCCTATCCCAAGGCAGGTAGTGTGATAGCTTTTCAAGTACATGGTACATAGCAGTCCATTTTTCAACACTTTAGCACATGATTCGCATTTGCTTTTCATACGAGACATGTTCTCAGTAGGGGTAGGAAGTGGATGGAGATACTGACGCACCGCTGCGTGGCGATCGGCGCTGGTTTGAGGTCAGCAGGTCCAGGCGATGTGCGTGCTATCGATCCAGACGGGTAGACAGCGATGCGAGACAAAGCGACTGAGGCAAAGCAAGGTGACTTGGAAAATACTGTCTAGTGACGACAGTGGCAGTTCCAAATGCAGAGCAAATTGACGACTATCGCTTTGTAGAGCGACTTGAAGGAATGGTAGTAAGCTGATCGGGTGACTCTCAAAAAGATCTTTAAAATAAGACCACAAGAGTTCTTATGCGACGAGAGGAAAAATAAAACATCCGATAAGCTTCAAATACGGTTGACTCCGAAGTTCCAAGAGCACAGTTTGTTGGTGATCCGTAATTGCTAGATCCAATAGATGGACAGTGCAGGAGGAGCTAGCGGGGCCAAATTGAATGACCGCAAGTAGGTCTCTGTGAGAATAAATCCAAAGATTTGGAGGCGAATAAAGCAGTAGGACGGCTATTTGTAACCGCACTAACAGGTTACGGAACGACAATGGCTTTCACAGAGGACATGATAATACCCGGTTGTCCAAGCCGAAGTAGGGAGTTGTCTTAAGGGACTCCACTCCGAGCCTTTGGCTCAATAGCCCACCCGCAAGGCAACGGAGCGAAGTCAGGGATTCGGACCCATTGCGAGCCGATGACTGATTGCTCAGTTCATATGCCTTTTGTTTGGTAAGTAGCCAAACAGGGGCCAATCTTCCCCATGATTTCAGCAGCAAGGTGCTGGGATACAATTCTTCATCAAAGTGAAACAAGCGGCAGTGACTTTATTTAGGGGCGAGTCACATACGCCACGCCGCAGTGTTGTTAAACGGACACATTGCATTTTATAGAGAGAACGCCTGCCAGACGAAAACCCACCACGTCCTAGAACACTGCCGCCGAACCATTCGCTGGACCAAAATGATCCCAGACCACCAAGCTGGCACCACAAGGTGGTTGGTCGGCAGGTCAGCCAAATATAGATGCGTTGGCAGAACGTATCCTCCAGGGACATTCGTTCGTGTGAGCCTGCCCTATTCCCAGTATGGAGGTAATGTGTTCAGATCCCTGACACGTGTGGAATCTGTGTGCACGCCAAGAACTTACAAGTTGGCTGTTGGGACAAATGTGAGTGCAAGACGGCTGCATACAGCGCTTTCCCAACGTGCTTTTGAACAGACAAAAACATCCAAAACACAACGCTCGGAACAAACTAATACAAACGCAGCCCTGTCTATCGATACGCTTTAACGGATAAAACCACATGACAATTCTTCGGGATTCTGACATTAACTCAGATCTTTCATGGACATGCATTGCTTATAATTTTGCGAACAGATGAGGGGACAATGTCCTGTTCAAATACTATGCTTTGTTTTTGCCTTCGATTCGCTTATCTGACTAACACCTCTAGGTAGGACGCGTTGGTCAGTCATGTGACCTTGCATTTAATTAATTGTAGTTCGAAGTCTAACGACTTAATGGTAACGCGGTATGTGCGGACAATTTCGCCTTACATAAGTTCCGGAGCTGCTCTGGTCTGCTGATTTTTCAGGATGCAACACAACCGTATGTCTGGATTGCGACACGATACCAGGAATGAAGCTACGTTTTGCATTGAAGCAAACCCATGCCATTTTCATCATTGGGACAGCATCCGAAGTGGAGATCTTGGGAGCTGCTTTCTCCCAACACTACACTTCACGACCGAACGGTTTCGTCCTGATTCGTACTCGTCAGGTAGATATAGCTAAAGCTGGGAGAGGAGCACAACATCGTTGTAACTGCGGTTAATGGGCGCTTAGGGCCGTCAGAACAAAGACCTTCACCACACCAGACAGTGGATTGACCAGATCTTAAATCAAATGAAAATGACAAGACAACCAACTATATAGGTTAAGAGGAGAGTGTGTTGGGCAGGTGACGACCTGATGCAGACGGACCACAGTGGACCATTGGGTGAGAGTGAAGTTCACGGTCAGGTGTGTGGGAGGACATTGTACTTAAAGGCACCGGATCGCCTGCTATAACATTCCCCCTTGTAAACACCTTTTCCAGACTCACACGAATAAAGTGCTGGGTTCATCTATAAACATTGGATCGGTTTAGCTGTCCGCATAGGTCTCCGAGTGATTCCGTGGCATGGCTCTGCACCTTTCCGTCGGCTCACCAAGACCCACAGTTTCTTGTAGTTCAAACGTGTCCCGCAGTATACCGAACAGTAACTCGTATGTAGAAGTGACTGTGTGTTGGATCCGTTATTTGCGTAACTGATTAACCTGCCATACGAGAGACAACGGTCCGATAGACACCTCGTACAGCACAGTGCATTTCCATTTTCATACCACTGCAGGTTGCCAGGTTTGGTGGTTCAGCCATGTATCCAACATGTACTCCGGCTCAACTGGTGGAGAACTGTTCACGCCTGACGCGAGTGGCCGTTGCGTAACCTTAGGGCATGTTGCATCAACTGGAAGACCTATCTCACGCCCGAGCATGGCTTCCTCTGGAGATCTACCGCCGGATACAGTGGGGTTAGGCTTCGCTCGATAAGTTAACCGGAACAGCTGTATGATCGCCTCTGTCAGACTTTTTCCCCGAGGTTTCAGAAGTGAACCTTTGAAGGTATCAACGAAGCTTTCTGCTTGTCCGTTGGACCGGGGATGCTCCAAAGGCGACCAGCAGTGCTTGATACCATTACGCTAACAGAAAACACCAAAGTCGTTGGAGATAAATCGCCCACCCTTATCGGAAACCGAGGTGTTTGGTGAAAATAACTGTGGTAATGTTCGTACCATGGCCACTGTCGTAGTCGTGCGCATCAAGTATACATCTGGCCACTTGATATAAGCAGGAACCAATATCAAAAACGCTGGTCTTGCAGGGGCCAGCCAAATCAAAGTGAATTCTCTCCTAAGATTTAGAGGTTGGCATCCAGTGTTGGATGATTATGCTTGAAAGTTTCGCTGTTGATGCACACTGGTTACATGTGGCGACACAATCATAGATGGCGTTGTCAATAAAAGGCCAATGCACGTACCTTCTGGCTAAAGCTTTCATTCGTGAGATTCCGGGGTGATGTAGGTGCAACTATCGTAATACCCTTGCCTGCAGGGAGTTCGGAACAACCACGCTCTCACTGAACATAACACAACCATCAACCAGTGCTAACGAGTCATGTCGACCATAAAATTGTTTAAGGTGTGTGTCAGTAATCCGATCTGGCTACTTTGTGTTTTAAAAGCGAATATAATTTTGTAAAAGAGTCTCGAGTTTGGTGTGCTCCTGAATGTCCACAGAAGTAATCGGGAGAGCTCTGATTGAATTACAGAGAAGCTGTTTCACCTGCGAGTCAATCGAAACTGACGAGATCACCTGTCTTCTTCTGTACTCGGCTGTTTTGCGATAAGTCGAGACAATGCATCGGCGTGATTGAAATCTGCCGCAGACACATGAGCTATAGTAAAATTATATCCGAGCAACGGTGTCGCCTAGCATTGGAGTCGATTCGCCTTGGACACTGATATACAGTACTTTGAAACGAAAATGGATACTAATGGTGTATGTCCAGTCTCCACTACGAATTCTCTACCGTGCAAAATCCGATGCAAGTTTTGACAGCAAAAATTAAAGCTAGTGCCTATTTCTCGATCTGTGAATAGTTTCTTTTGGACTTCGTCAAGGCGCCTGATGCGTATCCAACCGATATCATGGTGCTAGAGTCGAACCGCTGACGGAGAACTGCTCCAACACCAGAGCTAGAGGCATTTGCGGAGACAATGATATCTGCTTTTGGGTCATAATGTGCCAGCATTAAGTCAGATACAAGAGCTTTCTTGATGAGCCTAAACGCTTCCACACATTTGGATGAACAAATTCAGGGTCGATGTTTACCATCAACTCATTCATTGGTCCTCGAAGTCGATGCGTATTAAGAATAGGTGCACCGTAATATCTTACCTACCATGCCCAGGAACGATTGCAGAGTAGGTATATGGTGTGATGCAGATAATTTCTCGATGATGCGCATTTTTTCAATATCAGGTCTTTAACCGTCACGATCGACAATAAAACCAAAGTATTTCATCCGAAGTGGAGAGCTTGGGAGCTGCTTTCTCCCAACACTGTATTTCACGACCGAACGGTTCCGTTCTGATTTCTACTAGTCAGGTAGATATATCTAAAGTTTAGAGAGGAGCAAAACGGCGTTGTAATTGCGGTTAATGGGGGCTTAGTGTCGTCAGAACGAAGACCTTCACCATACCGGACAGTGGATTGACCAGATCTCAAGTCACATGAAACAGGCAAGACAACCAACTATATGGGTTAAGATGAGAGTGAGTTGGACAGGTGACGGCCTGATGCATATGAACCACAGTGGGCCATTGGGTGGGAGGGAAGTTCACGGTTAGGTGTGTGGGAGGACATTGTACTTTACGGCATCGGATCACCCGATGTAACATTTGCTTTGAAGCAAACCTGTGCCATTTTCATCATTCAGACAACAGTCGAAGTGGTGTTTGGGAT
>CALYDF020001809.1:0-45899 GCA_944474145.2 Dicrocoelium dendriticum
TCACCGTAGGAGATAACCAAATTGTACTCGCTTTTTCAAGTGTTGCTCTGGAGGTCTCGCCTATTGACCAAGACGAAAGCCGTCATCGTTATGTTGGACTCCTCAATTAGCTTAACTATGTCTAGGTTATGAGTACAAAACAATACGAAATCGGTCAGTCGTGCAGTGAAGTGTTGGCTCATAGCAGCTCTGGAACTCTCCATTTCGGATGCGGTATCAGTGATAGAAATGACACGGGATCCTTTCAAAGCAAATTGTAACCACCATCAAGAATAAGTGTCGTCCTAAAGACACACGTCGGTTAACCCAACAAACTTCTAATCGTTTAGTCAAGCGCTGCTGTCGAGCTCTGGCGTAGTGACCAAGAAGAAAACCATCGAGCGGGATATTCGTCTAACCTCTCAGCTCAAGTTTTCTCTCCCAGAACAGTCCAACTCAGGACGTAACCTGTCGATTGTAGAGTGCCGTTATGGGAGAAGGCGGATCCGAAACCCTCCGCTTTGGACGCGGTCCCGGTGATCGAAATGTTATACCTTTACTCCAAAGCAAACTGTGTTAATATTAATATTTGTATTTTTAGTAATATTTGTTAATTCTGAAGCAACCATTTTCGGACGAAATATTCAGTAAAATCATTAACAACAAAGCACCAAACGATTTAATTCCGGACAAAGTTAACAGCATATTCTCAACTGAGTGCTACAGAACACGTGAAAATTAATAGCGTCATGAAGATTAATTGTTGATGTTTGTGAGTAGGGTAAAGTTCGTAGAAAGTAGAAATCACGATTAAAACTCACACACAATAATGTGCCTCGACGGGGAGTCGAACCCCGGCCCAACGAATTTCCGGTCCGCTGCTCTACCACTGAGTTATCGAGGGTTAACGATTAGGTGCGCAAGTTTTAACGCATGACTTCTGCTTGGTCCGCGACGTATTGCCAGTGAGTTCATTGGCAATACGTCTTCTTTGTATAGGCTACTAGTGAACACCTACCGAAACGCTGATGGTCCATGTGAGCAGCTATGGTGTTCGATCTACCTAAGACGCTGCGAGATGCTCGTGGGCGTGGGATATCACAGTCCACTGAGCCGCTGCTTGGACTGGTTGCCGCACGTCCGCAACCACATGAGTTGTCAGATGTTCCTACTCATAGGCCATTTCAACTTACCCCAACTACAGTGGCTTAAGGCTGAACTTCTCCCCGGTCATTGTGAAATAGAATGGAAGTATACGGAGTAGATATTTGAAAGCGGAGCCACACATCACATCAAGCAACCGACACGCATAACTGCGCGAGTGACTCCATTGTGCTTAGACCTGTTTGTGACCAGCTGTGAGCAACGTGTGCATGACATTCAAGTCTTAGAGCCAATGGGAGCGAGTGACCACTCGATGATCATAGCGAGGTTGGAACTGCCGCTACCGTATTCTCTCACACTGGAGCCAGCCTTTAACTATTGGAAGGTGGACTTTAATGGCCTCACTAGAGCAGCGAGCCAGATAGTCTGGTCTTCACCACAGAATTCGCCTATTGAAACCTGTTGGACTATCATTAAAGAGGGAGTGAAATCGTTGTGTGCCTGATTTGTACCCCTCAAGTGTCGGAAAGTTGGGTCAGTCAAACCACATTGGTTCGACAAGGAGTACAGCAAACTGGCCCAACAACGACGCAGACTATGGAACAGATTCGTGTCACCTGGTTCTGATGAGGACTACAAAGTGTACAAGGTACAGCGAAATCTCTGCAACAACGCGAAAACAAAAAAGCGCAGAAGCCTCGAAGAGCGGCTTGCAACCGCCGCAAAAATTGTTCCCAAGAGGATCTTCGCATAAGTGAAGCGGCACCTGAGGCCTGCAGCCAATGTCCCAGTGTTAGAAGGCTCAGATGGACAGCCACTCACCTTGAGCACAGATCGTGCGTCCGCATTAGCGGCGCACTTCGCTTCCGTAGTTGCAAGTGACCAGGTGTCTGTAACGAGTTCGATGAGTACCGCGCCCGCTGCACTAGACAGCCTAGACTGCAGCATTGAAGATGTACGCAAGCTTCTAGCAGGGTTTGATGGGAAGAAGCCTGCTGGGCCAGATGGAATCCACCCACTGATTCTCAAGTCCCTACTGGCCATCATCACGCCTTCTGTAACTGAACTGTTCAACAAGTCACTATCCACTGGACTATTACCGGGCGACTGAAAATGCTCAGTCGCAAAGCCAATACCGAAAGGTGGTAACCCAAGCAAAGTGGATAACTACCGGCTGATCTGTCTGACCGCTGTTTTGTCAAAGACGCTCGAGAAGATCGTGAAGAAGAGCCTTCTGCAGCTTCTCGAGTCGAAAATTTTCTTGACGCCCGCACAGCATGGTTTTGTGAAAGGTCGCTCGTGCATCACCAACCTACCGTTGTCGAGGAACGAATGGTTCCAAGCGCTGAAGCAAGGCAAATCGGTCGACGTCATTTACATAGACTTCAGTAACGCTTTTGACAAGGTAATTCATGCAGTGCTCCTCGACAGGCTGAGGGTGTGCGGTGTTGGTAGTTCGTTGCACCAGTGGATCAGGAAGTTCCTTGTTGTTCGAAAGTGGAGGGTCCAGGTGGACAACCATTTAACCGACTGGTATCCATCGAGCATTAGCGTGCCCTAAGGCACTGTACTGGGGCCGATTTTGTTTCTGATCCATGTAAACGACGTACTTCAACTACTCCAATCAACTTGTACGTTGTTCGCAGATGTCTTGAAGGCGTGGAGAATAATCCGCACACCCAACGATTGTGACCTGCTTCAGCAGGACCTCGACCGCCTATCCACGTGGTCTACTGAGGTCAACCTTCCGATCAACGCGGTCAAGTCGCAATTCATGAGGCTGGGTAAGTGTGAGAACTGTCGAACTTACACGGTGGCTGGTCAACCTTTGCATCCCGCGCCTTTCATGCGCGACCTCGGTGTACTCTCCCGCTACGACTTAAAGTCCATGGACAACACAAATAGGCTTTACCTAAACAGCCTTCGTATGCTTTGGTCGCTCAATGGCTGCTTCAGCACTTGGTCCGAAGAGATTGCCACTCGCCTTTTCGTCTCAATACTACGACCACTGCTAGAGTATGGCTCTCCCATGTATTGTCTTATCACCCGAGACGAGATAGAAAAGATTGAGCGAATGCTACATGTAGCCACCAGGCTGATCCCCAAGTTACGAGGTGTACCGTAAGAAGACCGATGTAAGAAATTAGGGCTGTACACCCTAGCTTATCGTCGACTAAGGGTTGACTTCATCATGACACACCGGATATTACATGTGGAATATTACCCCATGTTAAGACCACTGCTTTATCTGCGCACACCAAGCAGCACACGAGGACATCGGTACAAGCTTGTCGCAACGGATTTGAAGCGGGTCGCTCACCAACTCTGTTTCGAACGCAGAATGGTGAATGTATGGAATGGCCTACCGCAGCATGTAGTTGAGGCAAAGTCGGTGTCGGAATTCAAGAAGTTCCTGGACAAACACTTTGCCGACGCAAAATATATTGAGCGTAACACAACGTAACGGGTCTTTGTCCCTGAGTGATATTAGATGCAGCTACACAGAGCAAACTCTATTTGCTGTTTCCAACCAGCAATTAGTAAACAGTAATAAAACGGCACTTGAAATTTTCACATAGTTCCTGGTACATCTTCTTGCTTGTGTGTTTTGAACAGAACAGATCAGCCAGCGGAGTCGAATGCGGCCTTGGTCCGCAGTACGTGTAACGCTGCTCCATTATTATCCGTGGCAGAGCGAATACAGTGAAATCTGCGTAGGAGATCACTTGCTTAAGTCAAGAGTTTGTTGTAGCTTCAAGTTCACCATGTAAACCACATGGAACCACATTTCTGTATATTTACCAGCTCTTTAACCTAAACGTTGACCAATTGAACCTTACTACTAACTATCAACTTAACCTCTATAACATAGCCAATAAGTTTACTCTGTAATGGTCGCGGAACAACTCGTGTGTCCAAATACATAGTGGGGGCTTCAAATCAGCGGTTAGTTTTTCATTGGGACATCGCAATTACTTTAGTTGCTGAAGATTTATCTCTTTTCACTGGGATTTTGGACTTTTTATGCAGTTAGACTAGTTGCAAGAACACTAGAGCTGTTCTTCGTCACAGCTAGCAAATGAACTTCCAGGTACTCTGCTTATTGAGTGAAACTACCAGAAAGCGTTTTTTATTTAAGCAAGCATCCACGATGCCCTTTTCGATTTGCAAAATTTTGCTCATTTGATGAAGTCGTTTTAAAAAGCCGGCAGTGGATATTGTATAAAGCTAAAAATGTAGCCACTCGGTTATCTAAAGCGACTATTGCCCTGACTTGACTCAGTTTACATACAGCGGGATTTTTCGAAGCATGAAATGCTCCCGACCCACAGTCACTGCAATTGATGGCTTCGCAAGCGTTAGATAAAACATTAGGATCTCTGCCTGCCCATATATGTGCGCAAATATTCCAACTCCCCAAATTTTGCCCTCAAGAGTGATTATCTCGTCCAGAGTGTCCCCACATATCCACCTCCACTGGTTACGTTTGACCGAGTCCTTTATTCACGTGCACTCATCACGCCAACCATTTAGAAAATGCCCTCTTTTCTTCTGCAGGTTGTAATCATGAGTCTGCATGTTTGTCTAATCATCAATTAACCAATGCCAATCGGTTTTTTAGTTACATTTGTTGCCAGCATGATCGATTCAGTTCGGTTACCCGCGATTCTCTCATCTTTACAAATCCACCGGGAAAGGTGTATGAGTGCTTCGAAAATCACATAACCACCATCACCACATAGTGCTTGTCATCAAGGCAGAGAGAAGACAGAGGTTGCGATATGTCAACATTTCGATTGTTCTCTGCAGTCGCAAACGCAATAAGGGTAGAAACACACAAACGATTATATACATAGAAAAAACAAGCAACACCAATCAAACTGTCCTGGCAACGGAATTGATGATCTCAAGAGTTTCTGCGCATATAAGACAGGTTAATGGGCCTTCATTAAAAAACGCCTTACTAAGTGCCAGAATTCTCGGGTTTTTGTTACGTAATAGCACTTTGAACACTGTCTCAGGGTTCACGTGATGACGGGTTGTCACTAGGTGCTTGGTGATAGACGATGCCGGGCTCCGATTAATTCTCAGATCCGTCCCTTATTGTTGTGTAAGCACTGGTCCCAACCACTTTGGTAAATGTTCAGCCACCCTCCCAGCTAACTGACGGTTTGTTCTGCCTATATAAATGTCACCGCAACCACAGGTGAACTGATGAACAACCTGAAAGGCCGAACTACCCGACGAGATGCTTGCTTGTTAGCAAGCAACTCAGTTTCTGTTCGTGTCTAATTGTCCATCCTGTTGCAGTGGGCTTAAAGCCAGCAGAGATTTTTATTCCGGATTCCAAAAAGCCTATGTACCCCTCGGAAATCCCTGATTGCTGCGGTCACTGTTAATAGTGACGCAGACAGAGCCTTCCGCGTCATGCTTGGCGGCCGTGATATTTTTCCACTAAAGCTTAGGGTCTTAAGAACGAAAAATCTAAAGCCCGATACTCAAGACATCCTACTAAGCTATCTGATAGACCACTGGGTATCACCTCGGTTGCGAATCGAGGGAGTACTTGGTACGCCTTCCTGTGGAGTTGGTGAGAAATCGAATGCGTGCAAATGCATAAGCATAGTCGAAGTATGTATCCAGAACAAGTGAAATTCCAGGATGGAACGCCACCTGTAAATTATGATGATGTTAAATATTTGGGTCCATCGTCAAGTAACACTTTGGTGCATACAGTGTCTAAAAGCATTGGCAATAGAAATCAACCGGCGATCTGCGCAAATTGCAAATCGGTTGCCGTCACCCATCTGGTAGGAGGAAAGCCTACCTAGCTGGGCTTCTGAAGAGTTCAGGAGACCTATATACACATACATATCCATTGCAGCAACAACGATATCTGTACTGGTCACACCAAGAAACAATGTGTTCTGTCCGCTGTTGAAGGTCTCCGTGGCAGCATAAGAACTGCAGGCCATGGGAGCACAATCGGAAACCACAAATAGACATTGCGTAATGCTCACTAAGACACACACACACACACACACACACACTATACACGTTAGCTAGAGGTGGGAAACCCCTCAGCTACCGTGAGGCAATACCTAAAAGAAAAGAAGGGAATAAATCGCTACAGGTGCAAGCCAGCTGAGCTACCGGTAACGGATGGGCATAGCTCCGGTATGCTACCTGCCGGCTACTATGAAGCAGAAAAAAGAATACTTTACTATACAAAGTTATAAAACGCCAAATAATGAGATCGTGGTTGGAAAGGAAGGCTAAGATGGATGGGGTGGGACAAAGAAACTCAACGCACGAACGCCACGGAGGTCGGCTCCTTGTCAGAAAAACAACCGTATCCAGCCAAACGTGTTCATCGTCTTTCGGGCCCCAATCAGGGAGCCGAGAGGCCCCAATCGAGGCCAACTTCGAAGTGACGGCCTTCATTCCTCACGAACAAGTCATCGCTTGGCCACCTCTCCTCTTCTTCCATCCACACCGCAAGCGCGCAAACAATGTACGTCGCGGGAGTCAGTGGGCTGGCATGCGCAACACGTGGCCCAGCCATCGGAGCCTGGTGCGTGAAATAACGGTGCTGAGCGGTTTAGTTTCTTTTCCTGTGCCGTAAACAAGACGTCGAACACGCTCGTTGCTCACGCGGTGTTCCCACCAGACGTGAGCTAAATTGCGAAGGCACCGGTGGTCAAACGTAACTAGCCTCTTTATGTCCGCTGATCTAAGGGTCCTGGTTTCTCAGCCGTACAGTAGAGTCTAACGTACCCCTGCACTGCACACTCTACCCTTCAGGGAGAGAGTGATATCGCGCCTGTGTTATAAATGGCGAAGGTTAGCAAAAACGCCCCGAGCTTCTGCTATAGGGTTCGTTATCTCATCTTCAAACCCAGGTAGTTGAATTTTCGAGCGACTTCTAGCTGTTCCCCATCAAGCGTCAGCGTAGGAGGCGGTCCAGGCCAACCTTGGAGGAAAGCTTTGCGCTTCGTGGGTGCGAAGCAAAGCCCGAAATGGCGGACTGCCATTACTAATCTGTCCAGTGAAACTTGGCATGTTTGTGCAGTGTCACAGATTAGGGCAATATCGTCAGCATACTCCAACTCAAGAAGTCGTTCTCCTGGGAGCAGATCCACACCCTCTAAGTCGTGTCCTGTGAACGCGATTTCCATGACTTCGTCAATAGGGAAGTGGAAAAGGAAAGGTGACAGCGGGCATCCTTGTCTCACACGGCTGGAGATATTAAAGGGCGACGACAGTTTGCCGTAAGCCCTCACTCTGCCTGAGCTAAGCGCGTATAATGCTCGGATAATATCTACATATTTCTCAGATACACCTTTCCTGAGTAGACCGTCCTAAAGTGCACGGCTATTCACCGAATCGAATGCACCTTTGATATCGAGGAACACGACAACGGTTGGCCACCAATATATGTGACGGTGCTCCAACAACTGACGCAAAATGAAGATATGGTCAACGCAAACACGAGCTCGACGAAACCCGGCTTGCACTTCACGATTATGGCTCTCACAAGTGCCAGTCAGTCTGTGAAGGATGACAGAGGCAAGCAATTTGAAGGCGATGGAGATCAGACTGATTCCTTTATTACTTGTGGATTTTGTGAGTAATGTAATGCTCGTAGAAAGTAGAAGTTACGACTAAACTGCACACAATAATCTGCCTCGAAGGGGAATCGAATCCCGGTCCCACGAATTACCGGTACGCTGCTTTACCACTGAGCTATCGAGGGCTGACGATCAGGTGCGCAATTTAATACATGACTTCTGCTTGGTGCGCGACGTATTGCCAAGGAGCTCCCAGTATCTGTCCTGGTGTTGCAGATTGGCTCACCCACTCGTCACTTCCCAATGGACCGAAGTATCTGTCCTTCTGATGTTCAAAGGGTGATGGTAGATTAATTGTGGATTTTTTGTGAGTAGTGTAATGGAATGTCATGTAATGATTGCCACATTCCCATCGTGAGCTTCCCTTGGACATTGGGACTATGACGGAGCGGCTCCAGTCGGTTGGGGCAGTTTCCCACTCCCACAGTTTCACTATTAACTCGTATAAATCACCCACAAGAGCAGGTCTTCTGAAGTTGAAGAGGGCTGAAAGTAGATCTTTTGGTCCCGCGGCTTTAAGTAACTTCAACAGTGCGATCTCACGTTCGACTTCTGATCGAGAGGGTGGATCCAAAGGCACAGCCCAGAGAACGGAGCGATCAGTGGCCGGCGAGAAATGCAACAATTTCGGCCGATGAAATTGCCTTTCAAAGTGCTCTGCCCAACGTTCCAAGCGTTTTGATAAGTTGTGGATGGGCTGTTCACTCTCGTCACGTATAGTTTCACTAACAGCAGGTCTCCTGCTGCCCGTTTCTCGTATAGGACGGAATAACTCACGATGGTTACCAAGGGCAGCGGCCATTTCCATCTCTGATGCACGATGAGACCACCAGGATTCGCGGTCTCTCTTCAGGCTAGCACGGATTTTTGCCCGGAGTTCTTTGCGAGTTTCATTATGTTCGCTTCCAGCTGGAATATGCCGGCGTGCATCGATAAGTTCCAGAGACTTCGAAGAGACCAAATGTCCAGATTGACGATTAGACTTACCGCATGAGGATTTTCCTGCTGCTAGTAAGGCCTGGTGAATATGAGACCAGTGAGCTTCAACTGCATCCAGTGAGCGCTTACTCAACTCGCATGACAGCGTACTTTGATAGGTATTCACAACAGCTGGTTTCGCCAGTTAGCTGGTGTCAATGCGCTCACAACGTCGTCTCGGGCGTCAGCCAAAACGCATCCACAGGGCAGCACATGGAAGTGCATGGTCGGTGTTCACACATGTGCTCCAAATCGAGCGACAGTTCTGGACGCAGCCTCTCCATCGTTGGCATATCGTGATGTGATCGATTTGCGTCCATAGCTGCTTCGACGCTGGTGAGCGCCATGTCAACCTTCGGCAGGTGCTGTGTCGGAAATTAGTACTCTCAAGCAATAAGCGAGCATCCTCACACAAATGAAGTAACCACTTAACGTTATCATTACGGGAGCCTACACCATGTTGGCCGTGCAGACGCATTGCATCAGTGGACAACTTTCCAACTTGCGCGTTCAGATCCCAAGTTGGCACAACGGTGTCCGAGCTTCTTCTATGGCGAAGGAGCTCGTACAATTGGCGATATAAGTTGTCTTTTACTGACTCATCGCTAGAGTTTGTGGGTGTATGGGCAGCGATGGCGAATAGACACCTGTTAATCCTGTACGACTTCGAAGCTTTGAACGAGCCAGCCAATCGGACCGCACACATCCGGCTACTGATTGGAATCCAATCAACCAGAGCAGCTTCAGCTCAGGGACTCAGAGTAATGCCAACAACAGCTTGGCCAATGCTCGAAGCTACATCATCACCGGATAGGCGCAATGAGAAAATACTGCTTGCGTCACTTGAAGGGGATCGCAGAGCGAGCACAGAGCTCGAGTCTTGCAGGTGGGTCTCCGATAAGCAGCAGATATCGATTGATAGGGCTGCTAATATTCGGGCAGGTGCTGCCTGTTGACCGATCTGTAGAAATGTGCCTACATTGAGGCATGCTAATCTGAAGGATGATCGAGGGCTCCAAATGGAAGTCGATGAACTAGGCTTGGCCGCTTGGTTGGACATGAGCTTGTCGACAGGACAGGAATGAAGCTCCGCGTTCACATGTGAGTTGAAACTAGAAGGTAAAAGCCTAACAAAACAAGCTGGGGGAGGGCCCAAAATTGGGGGTTGAAAACAGGGGAGATAAAAGTGAAGCTGGGACGGGAGGGTAAGAGAGAAAAGGCCTAAGAGAAGGAATACGAAGATGGGAAGGCTTGAGCAATAGCATCCAAAATCCTGTCCACCCTGCTGGATGCAGTAAATAGGGCACCGTTAATTATCCTCTGCGGTGGCCAGAGCATCAAGAAATTGTTTGAAGATAAATTCATTGTATTGCTTGGGCAGGATACTGTCAGGTTGCCCAGGCCTAGACAGGAGAACGATTAGGGTTCTCAACCAAAGTCTTTGGTACAAAAACCTGACCGCAAGGCAGCGCGTTTGGCGTTGGGCTACAAGGAGTCTGTTTTAAAGAAGAAGGAGCCACCTCATTCCAACCCCCAACTTGGAAGACCAGGAGGCTGAGTTTGTCTGGCCTCTAACCATTGACCAATCTAGTATGAGTGACTCTGAAGGTGCAGAAAACGCACCACCCAGCATGGCGTAATGTATCACTGAGGCACACAAACCATGGCACCACGATAACTTCCAGCCTCATTGCGATGGGCTCAATAAGTCAACATTGGCTGATTTAGTCAAACGGGTTGCATACCAACGGCTAATAAAGAGAATCCAATTGAACCCATAATTGATAGATGCAGAAGCCAAATAGCCAGTTGCTTAAGCAACTGAGTCATGAGGGACGGCGGCTGCGCTACATAATCTGAAAGCCCACTGGGATGCGGAACGACCTATCTTCCACTGCCACACAGCTTACAATCCTTACAGATGACAGTGACTAACCTTCGAGGTCATGAGTTCCTTCCGCTATAAATTAAGTAACTGATGGCCGCATCAGCGCCTCCGGACCTGGGCAACTTATCGCAAGGGATAAACCGGGCGTAATCAGTCCACCAACAACCTGAAACTCATTGATCCTAGTTTCGATCACGTATCGAGCGTCAATACCTAGGATGTCCAACGTGCGTATGGTTATGGCTTGTTGAACTATAGGTCTTAGAGTGAGAAGGTTGCACATCGATATGGGGAAAAGTACCGTGTGGACTTATAAGGGGTTGCTGCCGATCTAAGCCTAGTGTTGTGGAAAGATAGCTGCGTTGCACTGACATTTAAAATGTTGTCAATTAAGCTGAGAATTCTGGAAGAAAGGCTGTAAAGGAAACAGATGGAAACGAAACATTGTACTTTGTCTGCCCTGCTGTATGCTGTCAAGAAGGCCAGCTTCAGAAATTTTGCGACCGCCGATGCAGAATGTGATTGAATTTGGGGGCGATAGTCATGGTTGCACGTAGTCTAAAATACTGCCAGGGCACCGAAACCCAGAAAGGACAAAGATTAAGGTCCTCAACCAAACCGTTTGGGTAGTAAGCATGTCCGAACGGCAACGGCGATGTGATAGTGGTCTAAAATTTACAGAAATCGACTTCATCCCACTTCTAGTCCCCATCCAGAAGGACCAAATGACAGATTTTCTAAACTCTAGCCACTGACTAACATGATAGGAGTAGCTTTCAAGAGGCCTGGGGTCATCATTCAGCACAGCTTAATGACACGAAGTAGCAGGCAGAAGGTCGTACCACATTACGGTCCAGTCTTGTCTCAGCCGAGTCCAACCTCTTTGTAGGGAAGGCAACATTAGTAGGATTTTGATCATTGCAATGTAATGATCAGCTGATCAGCGAAATAGTGAAGATTGTGGCATCCCAGTAACGTGCAATTAGTTAGATGGGTGAGAAAGGCAACATGCTGGTGCTAGCAAATACATTGTCGAACCGGTATACTTAAAAACTTAGTTTGGATGCACTTGCAACGATAATCCAGAAGAGAGTTTTACATCATTCGCATGGATTGACAACTTCGCCACTGTGTCATCGTTGCCTACACAGAGGACACTAAGGTGTCGGCTTACTGCGAGCATACGACCACCATGTATTGATCGCAAACGATGGTAGACACGATGGAACAGAATGACATGGAAATCGTGAGCGGAATAAAGCTTCATTGCAATCACATTTAGGAAAGACCACATGTAGCAATTACTGGTAGTTTCCAAGTTAAACTAGTCGAGGAGGTTAACTGACAACAATTATGTACTAATCTATCCTGCTACAATAGCTTGATTTCCGCACCTTTTAATGAGCACCTGTGTCCTAAGTCATCCAACTCCGGTCTTCATCTGCAGTCTGTTTTGGCCACTGTAAGCACAAATATAAAAATCTCTTTAACTTGTTGATGCCCCATACAAGGATGGATCATTTAGTTTTTGAAAAAGAACACGTCACAAAAGTTCTAGCCATTTAGTTAGTATCATTGTAAGAAGAATGTATGGCCTAACGAGAAGGTTATACAGTAACAAACTGAAGAGAATTATCCTCGTATTATTTGTTTCACGCAGAAGCCATGAGTAATGCTGTCGTCTTTTGTGATTTTATAGGCCTGGTTTTCCGTTTTCACACTCAAAAGTTTTCAAGCAATCTCCATTTGCGTTTATACCTGCCCACCAACTATTTCCAAGCTTTTTAACTGACAAATTAATATTTCACTCCAACTACCAGTGCCGGCTTGAGGATGATGGAGCCGTTTGAGCTGAATTTAATTCAGTCAGAAACAACTCTGATTAAGCGAAACTATGAATAACCCAAATGGAACAAATCTAATTGTGAGGCCCATTCTACTCCACAGTACCACACAACTGAATGCAAAATTAAGAAATTCACAATGTTTTTTATAACAAAGCACGCAAAAGGCAGCACGGCATGATTACTTCGATGCACGCTAAACAACAATTGAACTTTATTAGTGAGTTATTTATGCATATCATTGAAATTATACCGGCTTCCGTACCATTCGCATGCTAAACAGTAGTACTTTCGTCAGATAGGCAGATCGATGGATATGTTAATAGACGCTGAGCTGTAATGGATAAAACGAGATAGCGACCAAAGTGGCGTGATCTGGGTGGGTGTACGGATTTTAGCCTTAATTCTCTGAAGCGCATTGTGCGCATGTTAATGGATCCCAATAAATGAAGCGTTATCACACTCCACAAATACTCATCGGCCCGTCAGGAAAGTGGTGCTGTGTGGGAAGTAAAGAATACTTGGAGTGAGATTATTACGAGCACAAAGTTATTACTACTGAATAATCGATATACTCGAACGATTCATTTTTGGAATGAATCACGGAGCCTTACGGAACGAACTCAGCTAATTACACAGCCCCATATATTATGATCACGCTAACTAGGAATAAATATGCTTAATTACTATTTCACTAGTACGAAGAAAAGTGATTTTATAAAATTTGGCGAGCACAATCCAACTACAGGTTCTTAGCCACGGGTATTGAGCGTACATGGGTTTTCATTAAATCTGAAGGTTTAAATTGCGTTGTCGCCAGTTGAGCGTATAACGAAAATCCGAACGCTAAGCTTAGGAATTCTCTCGAGTTCATTTCCTTTGCCCACTCATGTTAATTATGTCCCGTGTTTGCAATCTCCAAACTCGATTTGGTCTGCACGCAATAACAAGTTATCGCCTCGCATTACCTTGACTATTACACGTCTGTACCCTTGTTTTTCGCAGATTATGACTTTTGGTTGACCTCTTGTTCCCAACCGATTATAGTTGCCAGTTGACAGTTTGTTCCCCACCGTATATGCTTGCTGTGCATTACTTCATCTGACCTCATCACCATCCAAGATTAACCCAGCCACTGTTCTGTCTGCGTGATCCAACAGTCACATCCCTTTACCTCTCGTATAAACACACTGTGCACTATGGTGCCGTCACTTCGTACCTCGGTCACTGAAACAGTGCTTCTTAAGCTTTCAGGTTGTTACCCACAAATCTGGTTCACAATTAACGTGATCAGCCCTCGCTTGCATTGACGGTTGATTCACAATCGGAACTCGAGATTGCTGGCACATCAAAGCACAGAGAGAAGACCGGATCGGACAAGCAGAGGAATAGGGTTGTATTAGCCGATCACGCTGTTCATTGGAAAGATAAAATCGATAGTTCGTGAATGGTATTGAAAGCTTACGTGAAAAACTCCACAAGCGTCAACTTACGAGTAATTAACTAATGCCACCCTCGCGTTATTCTGCCGCTTCACCCGGTTGGTCCTCTGTTCGCCCCTATCAATGCGGGTGAGTTTGGATCATCTATCATGCCATGGCTCCGTAACGGCGATAAGCGCCTCAATTGTTTGCTTAGCGTATTTCTTCTTAACACTTCTCCCCTACTAGTTGTGTTGTACGATTACAGCTTGTGGATGACTTGCATGGGCAACACGAATTCGCGTCGCCTCTTCGGCCTCATTGCTGCTACGTTTCGGAGCGAACTCGCTGGTTGGTGAGTTGGGGCATGTTGGGGAATTTTCGCTTCACCTGCGTCGAGCATTATGTCCAGAGATAATTGCGCTGCTGGTTCTCTTTTTTGCGATTATTCGCCAATCCCTACCTCTAGCAACTGATTAGCATATCTCACCCAAATCACAGTGCACACCAGGATACCGTTGATCTCCTTACCAAGTGTGCATAGCACTCAGTCCATAACTCCTTTGAGAAACTGAATGCGCCAAACACTTGCCAGAACTTGTAGGCCGACATGAAAGGCTCTCTTTCTAGTATCGTGTCGAATGTTTAATCGACGTTCTATCTGAATTCTGCGGGACAGTAATTGTTCTTTCCCGGCTCTGAGGGCATCATGCGGCACACGGATTTTCCTTTGAAACAGTGTTTCAGCCGGGGATAGGGCGTTCAGTGTCTACGGATTTAGAGTTGTGAGATACGTCGGAAAAATACCTCAAAAATCTAAGTCAAGGTAGATTCTCTATTTATTATTAGCAAGGCACTTTTGCGTTTATCCACAAAGCTTTCTGCATTCCCGTTTGATTGTGGGTGGAATGGTGAAGGACTTACATGGATGATCGCGTTTCTGCGACAGCTGCCCAGCAAATTCCGAGGAAACCAACTGCGTACCATTGTCCGAGACCAACGTATGAGGAACAGTGACACGAGAAAATGCCTATCGAAGAGCAGAGACAGTGGCCCGTGTGGTAGCTTTCCCCATGGGAACCACCTCAGGCCATTTACTGTGGGCATCGACAACGATAATGAAATGATGATCGTCAATTGGACCTTCAAAGTCGATGTGTACCATGAACCATGGTTCCGTTGGTATTGGCCAGGTTTGCCTTACCTTCTTCTTTGGCACATCGAGGACAATACTTCGTTAACTACTCGATCTGGGCATCTATATAGGGCCAATACACAAATCGACGTAACATCGATTAAATGTGATTCACTCCTGGGTGGCCACTATGAAATCGACGGAGGACTCACCCTAGAAGCATGACAGGAATGATGACGCGATCTGACAACAGTAGACAATTGTTGACGACTGCTAGTGCTTTCTTCCGCTGGTGGAATTCTTGAAGCTCCGGCGATGTAACTCTCTTAGGCCTGCAATTGAGGTGGAAAGTGATCACTTGTTCTAGGGTAAAATCATGACGAGTCGCTTCCTGCACCATTTAGACCGTTACTGATTTGACATCGAAACGTCAGTTACAATTTGATTTACTTAGGGTTCTACGGAAATTTTAGCAAATACCAAATCCTCTGGTTCTTGCTGTTGTATACCAAATAAAAGAGATAACGCATCCGCCTGACCAATGTTGCGTGTGCATTGATGTTTGCCGACAAAATCATAGTAAGAAGAAGAAAGCTGGTAGATGGATGCATTTCGTATTGTTAATGGTACTGAGGAGACAATAGGAAATGCACGCGTCTATCATTTTCCGTCTTACGTGCTTTTCAGACAAAACTATAACCAAGTAGAACAGGTGCTCAAGGTTGAAAACGACTAGCCTTTCAGACCGGAATGCCTTCTCTTTGATCCACAGATTGAAACAGAGGGTTTTGGGTCCGTGAACAGCGTGAATTTTCGTCCGTATACCATTTTGTGAAATCGTTTGACTGAAAACACTACAGCCAAAGCTTCTTTTTCCTTCTTCCCATAGTTGTGTTTGGCTGGGTGAGTGATGTGGCTGCATGCGCCACAGCTTTCTCCTAACAATTAGAGCAAATGTGATATACGGTCGCTCCAATTCCTTAGTCTGACACGTTAGCAGCAACCGGGATCTCCAACTCCGGATTGAAATGCTTTAGTAATGGGTCATAACATAATATAGACTTAACATAATCAGATGCGGCTTGACATTCAGGAGACCATACAAATTTGCTATTCATAATTTAATTTAGCGTCCCTCGTGAACAATGCATTTTGCTTACAAAGGTGCTGTAGTGAGAGATCAACCCCAATTATGATCTGAACTTCGCGACAGGATCAGAGAGAGACATCTGTTTGATGGCACTTCTGTTGGAAGTATCTGGACGATGGACATCTTTGTCGATGACGAAGCCAAGATATTTAATCACTTCACGTCGGTATCGCACTTTCCTGCTTTCAAGTGGAACCCATAGTCATTAACGCAGTGATGAACTGCTACCAGTCTTTCCATCAGCTCTTGATGTGTAGACCCTTTGATTACGGTTTTGTCCAAAAATACTACATCCGCTGTTAACTCGGCTAACATTGTATCCATACTTTGTTGAAAAATCGCGGGAGAAGATATGACACTAAACTTCAAGCGGTTGAGGTGGTAAAGACCTCGGGGCGCAATGTCAACATCTCCTTTGAAGCATCCTCGACTTCAATTCGAAAATAAACTTCAGTTTAATGTAGCTTTTAATGTAAGCGCTGTCACTGAGCTTAGCAAATAAATATTCTGGGCCTGGAAAAGTATATTGGTGAATTTTTAAAACAGCATTCAAACCCGTAGAGTAGTCATCACAGATACGAACGGTTCCATTAGTCTTCTTGACGAGAACAGTGGGTTCTGCCCACACCGAATAGTGCACAGTTTGGATGACGCCGGCTCGCTCCAAACGATGAAGTTCGCATCAACAATCGGAAGCGCAGCGTATGGTACCGGTCTTTTGGGCGGCGATCCAGGCTTGGCACCGTCTTTGAGAGTAAGACTTGCTTTTGTCTTTGCGCATGTTTCCAACCAGTAGCGAAATACAAGCTGGAATTTTCTTCGTAGCTGCTCGATCAGCTTATTGTTTGATTCCTGGACTTCCGAAGAGGAACTCGTGTGTCTGAACCAGAGAGTATTGCAGACTTGACTCAGGAGAATGTCCAACAAGTGGTGCTTCTGGATCTAGTCAAGTGTAAGCGGATTCAAATGTGACAGCTCCTTAATGTACACCATTCCTTTCGCCAAGCAGCGCCAAACACTATTTCACACTGCAGTTTCCCCATGAGATTAAGTAGACCTCCTGAAGCGTTAAATGCAACATGTGTCGTTCGGCTAATTGACGGAACACCAACACACCGCCAAGTTTTGTTGGAGATAAATGTGATATCAGAAGTTGTATCCAGCTGTAAGTGTATTGTTGTTGGTTCAGGTGAAATCCGATGTACTCTCTGCAAACAACATTTGCATCAGAGTAGGCCGCTTGACCCGCACTATAGCTGCTGAATTTTGGGAACATTCGAATTTGGTCGAGGATCTCTGGCACACATGAACAACCGTCTTGATCGGCAGTGCGTTTCTTTATGGCTCCGTTTATGACACTTGTGGTACACATGTTTCAGGAATGGACATGCTCGAAGAAAATGTCACTCATCACATCTCCATCAGGTAGTCGAGTTCTTGGGATTTTCTTCGGGGCTTCATCAGGCTTTTCATGACCGGTTTCAGTAGGAAGCAGTTTTTTGAAGTGGTTTTAAATACACTAAGAATTGCAGCCGACTGTTGCCTCTTCTGCATAAACTTGTCTTGCCTGGGGTTTAGTAACTTTGATATTCTGTATTGATGGTCTGGAGAGTAATTTGCAAATCTTGTTTACATTTACTCAGCAGCCTGGTGCAAATCTCTACATCCCATGGGGAATATAGGCCACAGATAAAAATCTGGCATTTGTGCTTATCTGCTGTTATGTGTTTGATGTCAAATTTCCGAAATCGCGATTAACCATGCCAGAGTAATTGACGTAGTCCTCGGCGTCCATGTTGGTGACCTTCCGGAATTGCTTTCCCTTGTTGAAGAGGGATAACTGCTCTCCAAATATTTGGTCTAAGCATTTGACCGTCTTTTTGGGCGGAGCCTGGGATACTAGTCCGTAAGCAATGACACGTAAGCCGTGTCAAATACGACAGTATAGAAGTCGGAGGCGACTGAACCCAACGTATATTGTGCAGGCTAGAAAAATAAGAAGCGAATCAGCCAGAGCGAGAAACGTGCAGCAAGGTACTCACCAAATTTTTTGTGTCAACTGACGTGCAATTAGTAAAACAAATGGACGTTTGAAGGTTAAAAGAACCGTAAAATCCAACATTGCAAAATACTGAAAGAGCGTGTTTTCCGGTACACTACAAGGGCCTCCCCCTAGAAGGCTGAAGCATGGAGGCCTTCGATGGAGCTGTTAGTGGGGGAAAACGAAAGCTGAGGATGGGTGCGGATAGTTGCATGGACTTGAGTAAGGGCTTCCAAGGTGGGTTTTGTAGCAGAGTTCGTTGGGTCCAGGCTTTTGTTAGTTATTGTTTATGATGATCGCGTGGACCAGACTGCATCATCGGTGGACCGTCGGGGCGGGCTGGTCGGACTGCAAAATAACTGGCTAGTCAAGAAAAAAGGCCGACAGGACCTTCCCTTTGCTGCAGACTCTACGGTGTGCTTGGGAGGTGTCACTCCCCCACCGCACTTTAGTCCACGGTCCTCGTCCCACGAAGAAATCCGGGCCTCCTCGTCCCACGAAGTAATCCGGCGTCCTTGTCGGCAACGCCTAGGCGGCGTTTGGGGACCAATCCGTTCGTGGCTGTCTGCAGCAGAGGGCGACTGTCTTTTCCTTGGGTGAGGAAGAGGGCCTTGGGTCGGCTGGACAGTCACTACGTCGCTGCGCTGAGCCGGTTGGCGAGTCACTCGAGGGTTGTCTGGGCAGTTCCGGCGGTAGAGTTTCTGGAAGGTAGAACTTAGAGAGGGCGGGCAAGGGTCGGGGAAGTGGCTTAACGCCCGAGATGGAACATTGCATGCATGATAAAAACAAATACGCTTTTTAGGTTTTCACAATTTGTTGGATTACTTTTTGTAGATTTTACAAAACATTTGTGAACAAGACGCAAGATTACCACTAAAGACGAAACAGGCGTGTTAATGGAAATAGAACACGTTTACAAAATCTGAAAAACGGACCGGACGTTTGACCTGTCTACCGCGTCAGTCGGTTGCCTGGGGTTGAGGCGGGATAGATTGAGGGTCAAGGGGTACGGAGGGTTTCGGGCTATCCAGTGCTCGGGAAGTCACCACAGGTGCGGGTGCTTGTGCGAAAGCATCAGGATGGGTTGCAAGTGGCTCGTCAAAGAAAGCCACTTTGCGGCGGTCGATGGACACCGTTGTTCGGTGACCATTCTGGTCTAAAGTAAAATGTTTCAGGGTCCGTTGCAGAACTCTGAAAGGGCCAGTGTAGGGAGGCTGGAGAAGGCGCAGCACTGCGTCTGTGCAGAGGAAGACGTGATTGCAGGTAGAGAGTCCGCTGTGCATTTGCACATATCTAGTCTGTTCACGGAGCAGAGTCGGGCTTAGTGAACGCATGCGTTGAGCTAGGGAGGACGCAAAGTTTGCGGAGGCATACCCGACGATGCAGAAGGTGAAACGAATTCTCCTGGTAACATGAGCGTTTTGCCGTAAACCAGCTCTGCTGGTGCACATTACAGGTCATCTTTGATGCTGCTGCGGATGCCTAAGAGTACGAGCGAAACGTTTTCGCTCCAGCTAGGGTCGGAGGAGGCGCAGGGCGAGGCTTTAAACTATCTATGTAAGCGTTCAACTAACCCGTTGGCTGCTGGGTGATACGCTGTGGTATGAATGCGGCGACAGCCTAAAAAGTTGCAGAACGTATCGAATTGTGAAGATTCGAAAGGCATTCCTCGGTCAGTTGTAATGGTGGATGGGCATCCGTAGTGCGAGACCCACCGGTCCAAGAAGGCCCGGATAAAAGTCTCAGCTTTGCAGTCTGTTACGGGATTTGCTTCTGGCCATCTGGTGAAGCGGTCGATACATGTAAGAATGTACACGAATCTACGTGAAGGATGCAAGGGTCCTACTAGGTATGAGTGTACATGTGAGAACCGAGAGTCCGGGGCAGGAAATGAACCAAGAGAACTGCGGGTGTGACGATGTAGTTTGGAGCGCTGGCATTGAAGGCAGGCGCGATCTCAGGTATGAAGATCTTTGTTTAGGCGTGGCCAAACGAAACGTTCGGTGACCAGTTTCAAAGATGCACGGATACCGGGATGTGATAGTGGGTGCAGTGCGTCTAAGACTGCACGTCTGAAGGAGACGGGCACGAGGGGTCTAGGACAACCGGTGGAGGTGTCGCAGAGAATTGTTCCTTTTGTGGTTTGAAGAGGAACAGGTTGCACATGCAGCGAAGTGGACTGCAGAGTGCGCTGTATATCTTCGTCTTAAACCTGAGCCGATGCCAATGCCAATGCTGCAAAATCGACGGTAGGCAAAGACTGAAGGGTGAGGATGACAGGTGAGAGAGCGTCGGCGAAGGGATTGTCGACACCTGAGACATGACGTATGTCAGCAGTGAACTGCGTGAGAAAGTCTAGGTGTCTTGTTTCTCGCGGTGAGTATTTGTCGCAAGCCGAGTTGAAGGCAAAGATAAGGGGCTTGTGGTCAGTGTAGACCGTGAAAGTGCGGCCTTCGAGTGTGTGCCTGAGGTGACGAATCGCAAGGTAAATGGCGAGCAGTTCTCTGCCAAACGTGCTGTAGCGGGATTCCGCTGGCTGCAGGCGTTTGGATAAGAACCCAAGGGGTTGCCATTGCCCACCAACGTGTTGTTGGAGGACGGCTCCTACCGCGACGTTTGAGGCATCAGTCGTAATAGAAAGGGGTACAGTCGATTCGGAATGGGCGAGGACGGCTATGTTGGAGATAGCATCCTTGAGCTCAGCGAAAGCTGCCTGTGCTGTGTCAGGGAAAATGAACTTGCATTCATTTCCTCTGTGTAAGTCAGTCAGTAGCTGCATGAGCTGCGCGCAGCGTGGAAGGAAGCGCCGATAGTATTTGACCAAACTACAAAATCGACGGAGGTGCTTGAATGAAGTCGGAGATGGGAAGTCCTTGATTGACTGGGTCTTATCAGGAAGGACTTCAATACCAGATGATGAGACGAGGTAACTTAGGAATTATACCGGTGATTTGCCGAGTTTGCACTTAGTCGGATTGACTGTGACACCGTGTTGGATCATCCGCTGGAAGAGAGTTCGAAGATGCTCGAGATGCTCTTGTTCCGATGAACTGGCGACTAAAATATCATCGAGGTAGAAGTAAGCGAAGTCTAGGCCAAGAGTGACATCGTGGATGAAGCGTTGGAAGGTTTGTGCGGCGTTGCAAGTCCAAATTGCATTCTGAAAAATTCAAATAAGCCGAAAGGAGTGGTGACGGCTGTTTTAGGAATGTCATTGTCCTCCACAGATATCTGGTGATAGGCGCGAACCAGATAGATCTTGCTGAAGATCGTCCTGCCTGTGAGGCATGCGGTAAGGTCCTGTATGTGTGGGATGGGATGTCTATCTGGAACGGTTAGCTGATTAAGTGCGCGATAATCACGGCAAGGTCACCAGATCTCTCGGGGACCATCTGCAGGGGCGAGGGCCAAGGTCTGTCGGAATGGCGAATTATTCCAATTTCAAGCATGCGCTCAAACTCCGCCCTAGCTACCTTTAGTTTCTCGGGTGATAGTCGGCGTGGACGACATGAGACAAGAGGGCCATTCGTCTCTATGTGGTGCGTGACTTTGGCTGCCACGGGCAAGGCTGCGTTCATTGGCTGAACGAGCTTGGAATAGTGGAAAAAGAGGTTACCATAGTCTGGCGAGGTCTGGGGAAATGTATAGACCGGTGTACTAGGTGCGATATCGGCAGGGCGCTTGCCACGGTAAGGATGGCTTGTGTGTTTTCCGGGAGGCGTTGCATCCACATTTCGCGGAGAATACCTTCGTCCATGCTGGATGTGCCTAGGAGCAGTTGCATCTGTCGCAACAAGGCTGAAGACATTCTGTCTCCTACGTTCAGATCCTTAAACAATTGCTGCAGTCGGACCTTGTCAGAGGGCGTGATTCGCTGAATAATCGCTTGCTTTAAAGTCCCATATTTCGCATCGGGAGGCGGGCAAGCTATAATGTACCTCAGTTGGGAGGATACATTTTGCGGAAGCCGGGACAAAAGCTGATGATATTTAGCATTATCAGATGAAATATTACAATTGTAAAAAGTGGATTCTAAATGCACAAACCATAACAACGGGTCATTCTCCCAAAAAGGTAGGTAGGCTAGCTCTACGGCACTAATCATGTACTTAGATGGTTTATCATCAGGACTATTCATCGTGAGAAATGAATAAGTACATGCGCCAAGTGAGAAAACAAAACAATATCGAGTAATGAATCAAAAAATCCCTGGAACGAGCTCACCAGAATAAAAACTCAAAATGGTAGACGGCGTGTTCCTGACAGGTGGTCACCAATAGTTGAGCGGGGCCTGGGATACTAGTCCGTAAGCAATGACACGTAAGCCGTGTCAAATAAGACAGTATAGAAGTCGGAGGCGACTGAACCCAACGTATATTGTGCAGGCTAGAGAAATAGGAAGCGAATCAGCCAGAGCGAGAAACGTGCAGCAAGGTACTCACCAAAGCGGTTTGTGTCAACTGACGTACAATCAGTAAAACAAATGGACGTTTTGCAGGTTAAAACAACCGTAAAATCCAACTTTGCAAAATACTGAAAGAGCGTGTTTTCCGGTACACTACAGTCCCTTCAAAAGTGCAGTCTCGAGCGTTCTTTCGCAAAATAAACGACATGTCTGGAGTGCTCCACTGTTCCGAGTTTCCTTAACGTCAATCGGACTTTCCATTCGTTATCATGGTCTCCAAGTTCAACGCTGAACACATCTTCATAACGCTTGAACCAGGATTCAAAAGCGAGACCGGCATCAGAATCATACAGAAATTCCGTAATGCTCTTAGTGTTGGCGTCTACTGATGCTGACGGCTTGATAGTTGTACCCTGTGAACCGGTCTGGATTGTGAGTTAGTGCGTAAGACTTTCGATCGGCCTAAGTTGGGATGCTTGAACTTGTGCTCGTTGCTGCAGCAGAATTGGCTTGAGCTCCTTAGCTGATATGGACATCTTGAACAGCATTCAATCTGTCGCCAGCGGCAGTGGTCTTGCCACGCCTGAATTGATGGTTAATTCTCAATCGGAACCAATAGAGGCACCATCTAGCTGCGTTACTTTTCAGGCTTGTATTTGGCTTTTAGGTTACAAACTTTATTGCCGAAAATTGTCTCCTGCTCTGATCTCTCACTAACCCCCAGCCATGGAAGGCTTATCAATATTGATTCCTTGGTTAGTTAATTATTGTGATATAGACAGTTTTGTTATTAATTTTGTTTGGCGACATATTGGTGACCAAATTATTGTAGTTATACTTACCCCACGTAAAATTCCATTGTACGCCCTCGGGGGTAAGTACCCGCAGGTTGAGTATTACTGCTTTGAAACCAATCTTGTTGGCTCTTGAGTCAAACCTTTGTCACTTTAGACGCTTTGATTTGGAGGCACCATTATTTACTTACGTATTGTGTATGCTCACTTATTCAGTTTTAACTAGTACCGTAATCTAATATTGGTCTTGGGGTTCATTTGCTTCCTGTAGAAACGCGTCATACAATATGTCCAAACGAATTTTGTCGCTTACAGAGTGGATACTGCACTCTTGAGGTTAGCCCAACAACAGTGGGTCGTTTTTACGCAACCGTAAGTGCATGGAATGCAGAAAGCAAAATGCGAGGACAAATCCACGCGCGTGCGCAGACATATCTCGAATACTATTTCACTTGGGCCACTTACCTAAGTTTCTAGGTCATTGATTGCGGGGAAAGGAACGCGGCAATGTTAAAGCACATGTATGAGGGAAATTGTTGAGAAGACCGGCATCTTGTTTTGGTGGAAATCAACTAGGCACTTCATGGAATGTAGCTGAGTGACGACGAGGGTACTCAGCCCATCATGGACAAAAGCATTAGCTAATTCACACTTCTGTATATCAACAATGTGTATATCGATTATTCGATTGCATTTACTTATGTGGGTGGTTCCGCTTCCCAACGTCTCCTGCACCAAGATTAGCGGAACTCAGCACAAATAACAATCCTCCTCCACATAGGTACCAAGCACATTTCTACATTTCTCCAACCGTATTATGCGATTGCAAGGATCACGTTGTATAACTCATGAAATTGAGTCAACACTTCTACTTGACCTCAGATACCAGCATTTCATTGTAGGAGACATGTTTTCCCTTCTGAAAAGGCTTGCTATTTGGGAAAATCTCACATTCGTACGGGTACACGGCTGAAAGTGTGGATCAAAAGTGTGCTTCATAGCTACAGCAGAATATTTCTTCTTCGGCGACTTTTGCGTTTTAAGCCACATGATCCTCCTGGCTTTAAATGTGATATAAGGAATACTGTCTTTGCGCGTGACAGCTATCCTGGTGTGGAAAACATCAAACAGGCATCAACAGCAGTCACCATAAACCTACCTAAAGCGTTAGTTCGGTTATTTTAACAAAGCCTTGAGGTAAGTGCATGCATCCCCAATTTGGAAACAGGGGATATTCACTCCTCTTTTCAATGTGTAAATCGGGTAAAACCCTATAAGTAAAGTCTTCAATGGTAGGCTGTCGTGCCCCATGGCTCAGCAGCATAAGCTGTTGGCTAGTTAGCGTTAGCTTCTAGCGGTCATGGGTTCGATTCCCTGGAGGGGACCGATGGATGCACACCACTGAGGAGCCCCAACAGGTGGAAACGCGCGTCTGGTGCTTCTCCGCACTGGTAGCTCACCTATACTGCTTGGAATCTAATTGCCATGAACCAAAACAAATCATACCCAAATCCGTCTAATTAGTAATCAAAAACCTAAGTCCAACCAGTATTCAAAATTGCTGTGTAGATTCATGGCGCTGGCGAGGAAAGACCTGATGGTGACAGTCAGCCACTGTCCTGTGCACAGTCAATAGCCTGCACGGTAGTGGAGGATGATATATCGCAGTTAGGTTTCAATTCGCAATGGTAGGGTTTCGTTCCATGGCTCACTGGCACAAGCTGCTGGCTAATTGGCGGTCGTTGGTTCAAGCTCCAGTAGGAGACCGCTGGATGCGCACCACTGACAAACGCCAATAGGGCGAAACGCGCGCCTGATGCTGCCCTGGATTGGTCGCTTACTTATGCAGCTTGCAATCTAATTGCGATGAACCAAACCAAATTAAAGTCACTTGCTAGCGTTTTACAGTCTATATGGGCGTTACTGCAATCAGTTACATCACTACCGGACGATACTTATCTAAACGCACGGTCTGGGCAGAAGAATGAATGGTGGTCAGAATAAATTGTACGGGATCAACCGTGGCTCTACATAAATGCTAATGAAATAAACTGAAACATATAACCTACGAACAGGTGAACAGACTCGTCATTAGGTCCACATGTTCAGTTCGCGCAGTCTGCGTCAATCGATGATTAATAGGGTTAGTCTGACGGAAGAAGGCCGATTAGCGTTCATTAACCTACCGTGGCTCGCTTATGGTGAACGCCGGGCACTTACGATTGTTTTCTCCAAGATGCAGTAGCCATCCAATGTTTAGCGAAATTCGCACCATGTTACCGCGCTTGCAGAGACATGAATTTCTCTCTCACCTTAGTGGTGAGAACGTATGGAATTCTCGGAAGACGAGGGATTTAGTGCAGGGCTCAGCTGAGAAAAAGCCTAAACTCTAAAGGCGCACCGACATGAGGCTGATTTGATCATGAGCGAGATGAGTGCAGACAGCCACAACGTATTTCCGGCGGTCAGATAAATTCGCGCTGAGTGCTGAATGTCATGGCCAACCGTAGGCGTTGGAGCGATCGATGGTTAGCTGTGGTTCTCACTGGCTACGCAGCGAAGTCGGCTTAGGCAACCAACGTGAATGTGCGCACGTGATGGCAGCTCAGCTGAGGACGAGGTTAAGCGTTGCAACTGTTGTCAATGTTATTGAATCACAGGTAATGGAGCACGAGCAAACAATGCCGTCGGGATCACGTAACCTGCCTGTTACTCAGCGCGCGCTGATTGTTCGGCTGTAGGGTGAATGCGGTTTAAACGCCGCAGCAGCTTCAAGAGAATACAATGCAACCTATGCAGGAATGCGTCCCGTCACCAACTGATACGTGCAAACTGGGAGTGTGTATGGCATGAACGGAACCGGACCGCCTCACATCACCACGGACGACTGTTCAGTTTGCGCTGTAGTCAGTGAAGTGTCACAAAGTCCCGATCTCAGCATTGGTCGGATCGCACAGCACTGTGACACGACCCGATATGTGATACACCGGATATTACAGGAACGAACGTTTGGGAGATGCCGTGCACTTCAACTGCAGGTTTTGAACCCCTGCGATCCGGAGAAGCGGCATGAATTTCGCGGCTGGTTTCTGGATCACGGGGATATTCGTTCTGGTATCTTTACAGATGAGGCATTGTTTACTCTGCATGGAACAATGAAACATTACTGTTGGGCTACCAGCAACCCACGAAAATTTACCGCATCACGTATGAACCACAGTGTGAAATTGATGGTTTGGGCCGGATTAACAAGCCAGAAAATCCTGAGTCCATATTTCTTTTCCGGGAATGTGACTGGTGGGTTGTTGTATTGAATTACTAAAGCTTTATCTTTTCCTAGCATCGTCGTATTTGGACATGCCGCAGACATTTGTGCTTCCCCAGTTGGAGGCTGAAGGGCATGCAGTACCATTTGATGGCAGCAGGATAGTGCACCTGCACATTCTGCTAAAACGGTGCTTGCTTACCTCACCGACAAATTTGGCCACCATTGGATCGGACGCGGTGGACCAATGGAGTGGCCTGTTCGCTCAACAGATTTAAATCCCACGGACTTTTCCCATGGGGCTATCTGAGGCGGCGAGTGTACAAAACAAGACCGCGTATATTGGATCAATTGAAAGAAATTATGGTGCACGAATGTCGCGCGATCACGAGAGATACTTTGGAGAAAATGCTCGCCAATTGCACCAAGCGGTTTCTGCACTGCAAACAGAACGCCGGCGGACATTTTGAACATATCCTTCACTAGCATAGATGATCGTTCTAATTCAATTCTGTTAATATACTTATCCTCTTTCACAAATATGTCAACGACTAAACTGGTCCGCTGACATATGGCCCTAATGATGCGTCCGGTCGGATAGAAATCTTAACGTCCAGGCTGTCGTTGAGCACATAAACAGCGTAGGCACAGAAAAGTTCGTTGGCTACTTATGGCGGAATCACTGAGTCGCTATGAGCTGAGGTTCGTCCAGTCTTAATGAAAAGCCGACTGTGTTCTTGACTCAGTTTCAGGCTATTGCCTGTGAAGTTGTTGTTCGGGATGCGTTGCAGTAGGTGGCAACATGTGTATGTGGGGTCGTTCCGTATCTGGTAGACTAATGTGAGGTCTCCACGTAGCCACCCGTAGCGTCTACTGAACAATCCGAGTGTTTTAAGTCGCTGCTGGTGCGAAAGGTTGCACAATCTCTTGACATATTTTGTTGCTCGATCATGATGAGTTTCGAGCGCTGCAAGGTCACGGTTTAGCCAAGCGTGCCAAGCCTGGATTGCGTATTCGACTTGTTAACGCACATAGGCATGGAGCATTATAGAGGAGATGAATGAATCCAAAGTTTCGGATGCAATCCGCAAGCTAACAACGTGCTGGTTACCGCTTTTGAAACGGATTCCGACTGTCTGAAATAAGCAAATTCATCCTGCACCGCCACACCAAAGTCAAGTTACTGAGGGCTTGTCTGCAGGTCACATACCCCAATTTTCTAGAGATAGGCGTGTCTTTGGCTTATGTCGACAACTTGACAACATTTAATGGCAGTGAATTCCTCACCGGTCAATGCCAGGTCCCATCTAGGTCGCACATGGAGGATCTTGTGATTGTCCATTCTCTTGATCCCCGGCCAACTTTTAACGTCATCCGGAAAAGCAAACCTTTGTGGTGATGTCTCTCGCAAGATCGTCGCACTCCACTCGATTACAGTCGGGTAGAGATGCTCAGACTCTAACCTAGAACTGCTGATCCCGGAGAAAATTACCAACCCATCCTAGTAATGCATCGCCCACGTTTTCCAAGTAGACCATCATTACGTTAGCAATGATAGCTTCCATGGCTTTGGAAAGGGCAGAGAGAAGTGTTACCGGACCGTAATTGGTAGGATCAGACGAACTTCTCTGAAAGAATCCGGCAAGTGGCTGGGCTAGTTGGATGGCTGCTGCCTGTAGTTCTTTAGGGTGAAGGTTATCCACTCCAGGAACGCTGTGTGCATGCAAGGATAGTAGCTTTTTCAGAACCACTTTTGCTATGAATTTGATGCTGGATAACACTGATAGTGTGAGGACAGAAGCAAGCATAAAATTTTGAGACTAGTACCCCCTGTAATCTAAACCAGTTCTGGGCAATGGGGGGTTGTCCGCATTTTTTGTTGTGTGTGTATACCCACCAATGGTACTGAGTGGTCCGATTCCACGCTGCCACTTTCGAAGTGCATTTACGTGTCGGTAAATAAGGCTGTGGTTCGAAAGGAATTATTTCGCTAGCTCCAGTCGGTGTGATAACTTATTTTCACGAAACAACTGTACATATCACTTGATCAGAACTATGTACGCGTTCTCATTCTCCGCGTCAGGCTTGTTTACTTGAAGGCGCCATGTGTTCCCCCGAGGCCATAAATCTTCATGTTTGGTTTCTCATGTATAATGTTGGTTTCATGGGATGTTGGAAGATTTTTGCTCCGATGCTTCGGTGACTAGTGACTAGTGACTCGTGCTAGGAAGCGATGTCTTCTATCATGAGTGATTGGCGCAAAACCTCGTGAAAACCAATGCCGGACAAGGTGTCAATTACAACACTGTGAGTTGCATTCCTATCAAGAAAGAGCACGAACTTCCATCGAAACTTGCATATTCACAACTATCACCACGGAGAGAGGACCCCAATTTAAGTCTGCACTGCTTCGCTATCTTAACCGCATGCTTGACTGTGCTCATTTACGCACAACAACATACCATCCGGCTGCTAACAGTTTAGTCGAGAATTCTTACCACCAACTCATAGCCGCACTCACTGCGACGCAATCGCATATCCAGTGGTCGGAGTGTTTACCGACCATTCTCCTCGGTATCCGCAACACTTTGAAGGAAGATGTCGGTTGTTGTCGCACAGAACTAGTCTTCGGTACGACACTGAGACCTCTTGGAGAATTAGTACTAGATTACAGAGTCACCGGCGAAGTCCATCCTACATCATGTGTTCCACGACTGGAACAATACTTCAGAGCCATTCGTCCAATGCCCCGTGATTCACTTCTCGAAACTACCACATTCACCCCGACTTGCACATGTGCCCCTTCCTTTTCGTACTCATCGATGCGGTTCGCAAGCATTTGACACCGCCTTACAAAGGTCCTTTCAGAATCATCGTTCGCAGAGACATAATTTGTATTGGTCAAAAATGCTGGATTTTGCCAGTATAGATCGCCTGAAAGCAGCCTACGTTGGATTCCAGTCACCATAACAGAATCCAGACACTGACGCTGAACAAACTCCGTCACAGAGCATGCAAGCCACCCTACCGATGTGCGGCTCCAGTGCTCCCTCTCCTCCCTAAGGAAAACTTGTCACAAACTCAGACACACCAAAGTATATACGTTTTGGACGTGCAGTTTTTCTGCCTTCTAAACTAGCTACCACGTCAGATGGTACATATCGAGCGTTCATTTTATTTACTCAAGTTCCAGGGAGCGGAAGCTCTGTAGCTGCAAAGAGTTTCCTCGACATTACTTGAAAACGGACATCCAGAGAAGTGCATAACATGGCACTCATAGGCGAACGCGTGCCCGACGTCCCTAAGGAAAAAGAGTGCATAACGCTACCATTCAAAACGACCAAAATGACGGGAGATTCAGATACCTTCACCGTAAATCTATGCAAATGTGTTATTACATCGCTGAGCTTGTGCGTTTGCACCAAGGCAACAATTTGCTGTTTACCTTCAACCTGGACAGGCCAGACTACTGAGTTACCGCCTCAGTCATTTACTTGTTTCACTGTACTTGCGGTAGCGAGTACGTTAGCCGAGCTGAGCGAATACTGTCCGCAAGGATTTCAGAGCATATTCCTTGAAATCTGGTCACGAATGGTCAAACGCTACTTGCCATTTCGATCTCCCGACACATGCTCGACTGCTCCATGTGTGAAAACCCTCGTGAATCATTCAGCATAATCAACCAACAGAGCGTGGCCCGCCTGCTCCAGTTCACTGAGGCTTCGGCAATTATGCGGCTGAAACCCAGTTTGTTTAAACAGACCGAGTTTGTCGCCAGTCTCGCCCTACGTTGGTGAGGCTGGTGGCCACATTCCCCTAGGCAGAGTGACGGCCAGTATCCGATGCATTTTGGCCGTAGTCCACTTTGGTGGAGGAACTCTCGGCCGGGTCGTATGTACAGATTATACAGCAAATCACCTACGCCTCTGGTAACCAGTATCTATGATATACGCTCAGTAACGTGCAAAATTTCACCTGTTACTTGGAACGGCGTGTGACATGTCATCGCACTATCGGTAGCTAACAATGTATTACACAACGACCGGTTAAAAACACGTGGTTCATCGCTGCAGCGAGAACCCACTGCAATCGTAATTTACAGTAACTATTGCTATTCCCGAGTGAACCTTCGCAGAGCCACAAGTAATTCGAACTGAAAGCTACGGTGCACCCCACTCGTGGTGACCCCACATTGCTTTTAGAGAAAAACATCAGTGGACGTTAACAAGAAATAAATCAGTGGTGTTGTGCGGGTTACAGATCGAGTAGATGCAAACAAAGTGTATAGTTATTTCGTACATACTGCACTATTTGTTGACATTGGTGCAGCGTCACGCAAGCACTTGTATCTGCAACAACCTGCTCAAAAAACTGCAACCTTTATTCAGTCTTGCTCAGTACGCCATCCGGATCCCCTCAGTGCAGTTCGGAATATCGCCGACTCATGGTTTGTTTAACCTAGACCTTAATGTCACTCCAAATGCCTTCGAGCAGGTTCAGTTGCGGATAGTACGGTGTGAGTCGTAGATGTCTTCATAAGATGTAAGGCTCCTCTTGAAACTTACGATGCAGATCGGTGTGACTGGGTGCGTTATCACAAATAAGGAGAGAGCTTTCAGCGAGATGCATGCCATTGTTATCAAGCAGTAGCCGCCACCACCGCGCACATGTTTATTTATTATAACTGCCTATGAGAACAGAATGTCCGCGCAATCCGTCATCATTCATTGCGCTGATCAAGTGCAGAATTTGTTTCCCAATTTTCCGCACCGTGCAGTGCGCACGGCTGTCACATGCGGTTGGTCCTCTGGTGCCAGCGCAGAGAAGATTCAAATTCGTCTCATCTATTCATACGACTCGCCGTTTTTCTCCGTCCAAATTCATCAACTTCAACACGTACGCCTTCCTTAGCCTTTTGCCATCCATCTTATTCACGGATTCCCGTATTGTATATAATTTATTTATTTTCATGAGGCGACTGTCTATGTAGCGATCGATTATGCTGATGCTCACGTCCACCTCGAACTCCCCCTTCAGTCGTTACCGAAGAGTTGCCAAGGTAAACGTTGGGTCCGATTCCACCCATTCTAACAAACAATCCATGTGACTGTCTGACAGACAATTTCTAGGCGACACGATACGATCATTCTTCGGCTCATTTAATTCTAATGTTCTAAACCAAGTTCTACGTGTCGTCACTTTTACCTTTAACATAGAGGCAACGCCGTTCCAGTCATTTCCCTCTTCATATGTCTTCAGGATAAGAGCAATTACAACGGACGGATGACGGGTGTACGTTCCTCTGCTTTCCATTGCGCGTAATGTGATCTCAAGGTTCATAGACCATATAAAACAAATTAAAAACAAACTTGGTAGGTGAACTATGAGGAAGCTTTTCTTTCGCCTTGCCCTCTGCGTGTGGTTCCCGTGCAATCAAACTGGAGAAAACAGCAGTGATAACTCCGCTGACCTGAGACGGACTACCGGAACCGTATGGACTTTTTCACTTATAATTCAGACGCGGGAACTCACCTTGACGGTTCGGAACTAAACTTATGTCCTCGTATGCCAAGCGAGTGTGATATCCGCCGTTTGCATATCACTTTGTCCTGCTCAGGCCATTTGGCGTAATGACCCCTAACATGTTTGCACCGCTCACACGTTCCACATGTACGCACTAAGGTCTCTCATGCGAGGTCTACGGTTGAGCACTCAGTGCGATCTGGATTAAATTTGGATAAGTATTTCATTAAATTTTCTGCATTGCGGACCAAAGCTGATGAGTAAAAGACTAAACAGCTTACATTAATGCTAAAATCAATCAAGAAATGGTTTAAAGAGATTCCCTTACACATGCTTTTAGGGACATTTGCTTTGCCTAACATAATGCAACCACAACCACAGCAGCGTATTTTGGTGTGCACAAAAGTGGAATTTAAACGAAGACATTCCCCACGTTCACGCCTCCAATCCAGCAACTCAGTGTCATTCCAAGCAAAAGATCTTTTGTGTAAAATTTTGTTGTTAACCGGGGAAAGGGTTTGATGTCTGACGGATGTGAGCCACACAGACAACACGTGAACATTGATAGATTTCCCGCGCGTGCGTCTGCATGTTGGCTTGGAACTTTCAGCCAACCACATGGCACGTGAACATGATTTGTTTTGACCAAGTGTTTAGTTAACATGTCTCTCGGACATTTGATTGTAACTTCAAGTGTGCAAGTAAACGTTCTCAATTAGTTTCAAATCTATCCTTACTACAAAGCGGGTTATAACAATTTTCCGGTGACTTTCATGAGGTAGCCATCTTAAAGAGAAAATTAATTGAAAACCGGTTTCTTTTGAACCGTTATCTCCTAGTCTGGTTTTATCGAGTCACTGAAACGTTTTATGGACTGAAATGGATAATCACTAGATTGTAACGCATAAACTAGCATTTCTTTCTCCGCTTCCAGTGTATCTTCAATGCAAATTATACTAGCTCGATGGAAAAACTTCGAATTAAGGAACGCTAGTGATGTATCGGCGAGAAACTCTGTATACATAGGTATTGATCCGTTCAGATCACTTTCAGTTAGACTGGGTTTAGGAGTTAAGCATCTGGTCGGGGTGTGAGCAGAATGCATGGGTGTGGGATATAATTATTGTACTCCGTTTCGCATCTCACCGATGGTACACGCGGCACTTGCACACGTGACCTGAAAAACAAGGTTGCCTCAGCAATTACGAGGCATTTGCTAAACACTGGTCACTAGGCAATCTCAGATGAGTTTTTCACAGTATGCCTGCGCGGTCAAGATCTCTCCTGCTTAAACTCCTCGAGGTGATCAACAGGACCAAGCAGTCTGTGTAAAAAAGCAGCTGACAGTTACACTTAGCCTACTGTTGTTGAGAACAACGCACCTATCGGGAAACGATTGAACACCAATATATTTCATGGTAACGTAGTTTGAACTTTTTGTCAATTGCGTGTACGGTGCCGAAGAGGATGCACAAATAATATGGTCAAACAAAATCTTTGTCACTTGATATTCTAACTTGGAATTATAAAGAGAATTGCATGTATACATTATCTATTCTCATGGGTAGGCTTTTTGATGTTGTCAAATAAGAGTTCGTTGATATGTGGTGCCTAGCCACGGTCAGTGGACCTGGTGTCCTACGGAACCAATCCTGTCCTCTGAAACGTACGTAACTTGCATTGCGCAATATCGTTGTTAGCTTGCAAATCATGACGATCCGAACCTGTCCCCCTTTGTCCAGTGGCGTTTATATATATATATATATATATATATATATATATATATATATATATATATATATATATATATATATAGCTGATTTCCTATGCACATTTCCCGATCCACTTAAGTGCAACGTTCTTTAGGCTATGCACATACCCGGCCATGCCGATATAGGCATTGCTCGCAGTATCGAGAATAACTATATATATATATATATGTATATATGTATATATATATATATATATATATATATATATATATATATATATATATATATATATATATATATATATATATATATATATATAGTTATTCTCGATACTGCGAGCAATGCCTATATCGGCATGGCCGGGTATGTGCATAGCCTAAAGAACGTTGCACTTAAGTGGATCGGGAAAAGTGCATAGGAAATCAGCTAAGGAAGATTAGGATGACAACGAAGAAATAATGTATATTTACTGAAGTAAAATTATGTTGACTGGCTTTTAGCTGTTCTCTCACATATAGAGCAGCTCATCATCATCATCATCATACACGTTAGCTAGAGGTGGGGAACACCTCAGCTACTGTGCCCCAATACACAGAAAAAAATGAGAAAAAAAATCCAACTTGGGCAAGCCGGCTGAGCTACCGGTAACGGATGGGCATCGTTCCGGCAAGTTACCAGCCGGCTACTATGCATCAAAAAAAATTACTATGCAAAAAATATCAGGTTAAACAATGAGATCGTGGTTGGAGGAGGAGGCTAAGAGGGATGGGGTGGGACAAAAAAACTCAACGCACGAACGCCACGGAGGTCGGCTCCTAGCCATATCAGCAAGAGTGTCCAACCAAACGTGTTCATCGTCTTTCGGACCCCAACCAGGGAGCCGAGACGCTCCAACCGAGGCCAGCTCAGAAGTGAGGGCCTTCATTCCTTTGGACCAAGCCATCGCTTGGCCACCCCTCCTCTTCTTCCATCCACACCCCCGGCGCGCAAACAACGCACGTCGCGGGAGTCGGTGGGCTGGCATACGCAACACGTGGCCCAGCCATCGGAGCCTGATGCGTGAAATAACGGTGCTGAGCGGTTCAGTTCTTTTTCCCGTGCCATAAACAAGGCGTCGAACACGCTCGTTGCTCACGCGGTGTTCCCACCAGACGTGAGCTAAATTACGAAGACACCGGTGGTCGAACGTAACTAGCCTCTTCAGGTCCGCTGCTTTAAGCGGCCAGGTTTCACAACCGTACAGTAGGGTCGAACGTACTGCTGCATTGTACACTATACCCTTCAGGGCAAGAGTGATGTCGCGCCGGCGCCATAAGTGGCGAAGGTTAGCAAAAGCGCTCCGAGCTTTTGCCATACGGTTCGTGATCTCATCTTCAATCCCACGGGCGCTGATACAACTTCCCAGGTAGTTGAATTTTTGAACGACTCCTAGCTGATCCCCACCAACGGTCAGCGTAGGGGGCTGTCCAGACCAATCTTGGAGGAACGCTTTGCACTTCGAGGGTGCGAAGCAAAGCCCGAAGTGACGGACAGCTAGTGCTTATCTGTCCAGTGCCGCTTGGCACATTTGTGAGCTGTCACAGATTAGGGCAATATCATCAGCATACTCTAAATCAAGAAGTCGTTCTCCTGGGAGTAGCTTTACACCTTTTAAGTCTTGTCTTGTAAACGCGGTTTCCATTACTTCGTCAACAGCGAAGTTGAAGAGGAAAGGTGACAGCGGGCATCCTTGTCTCACGCCGCTGGAAATATTAAAGGGCGACGATAACTTGCCGTAAGACCTCACTCTGCCCGAGCTACGCGCATATAATCCTCGGAAAATATTCACATATTTCTCGAGCACACTTTTCCTGAGTAGACAGTCCCAAAGTGCAAGTCTATCCACCGAGTGGAATGCACCTGTGATATCGAGGATCACGACAAGGGTTGGCCGCCAATATATGTGACGGTGCTCCAACAACTGACCTAAGGTGAAGATGTGGTCAATGCAGCCACGACCTCGACGAAATCCAGCTTGCTCTTCACGAATCTGGCTTTCATATGTGCCAGTCAGTCCGTGAAGGATGACAGAGGCAAGCAATTTGGAGGCGATAGAGATCAGACTGTTTCCTCTATGGCTGCCGCATTCCGATCGTGAGCCTCCTTTGAAAATTGGGACTATGACGGAGCGGCTCCAATCGGTTGGGACAGTTTCCTGCTCCCACAGTTTGACTAGTAACTCATGTAAATCATCCATAAGAGCAGGTCCTCCGAATTTAGTAAGGGCTGGAGGAAGATCATCTGGTCCCGCGGCTTTATTTAACTTCAACAGTCCGATCTCACGTTCGACTTCTGAGCGAGAGGGTGGATCCAAAGGCACAGCCCAGAGAACGTGGCGATCAATGGCCGGCGAGAAATGCAACAATTTCGGCCGATGAATTTGCCTTTCAAAGTGCTCAGCCCAACGTACCAAGCGTTTTGATAAGTTGCGGATGGGCTGTTCACTCTCGTCACGTATAGTTTCACTAACAACAGGTCTCCTGCTGCCCGTTTCCCGTTCCAGACGGAATAACTCACGATGGTTACCAAGGGCAGCGGCCATTTCCATCTCTGATGCACGATGAGACCACCAGGATTCGCGGTCTCTCTTCAGGTTAGCACGGAGTTTTGCCCGGAGTTCTTTGCGAGTTTCATTGTGTTCGCTTCCAGCTGGAATATGCCGGCGAGCATCGATAAGTTCCAGAGACTGTGAAGAGACCCACTATCCATGTTGGCGATAAGACACAAACCACATGAGAATTTTCCTGCTGCTAGTAAGGTCTGGTGAATATGAGACCAGTGAGCTTCAACTGCATCCAGTGAGCGTTTATTCAACTCGCATGACAGCGTACTTTGATAGGCATTCAGAACAGCTGGCTTCGCCAGTTGGCTGGTGTCGGTGCGCTCACAACGTCGTCGTGGGCGTCCGCCAAAACGCATCCGCAGGTCAGCACATACAAGTGCATGGTCGGTGTCCACACATGTGCTCCAAATCGAGTGACAATTATGGACGCAGCCTCTCCATCGGTAACTGATCGCAATGTGATCGATTTTCGTCCATAGCTGGTTCGAGGCTGGTGGGCGCCAAGTCACCCTTCGGCGGGTGCTGTGTCTGAAATTAGTGCTCGCAAGAAATAAGCGAGCATCCTCACACAAATGTAGTAACCGTTCACCGTTATCATTACGGGAGCCTATACCATGTTGGCCGCCCAGATGCAGCTCATCTGTGGATAATTTTCCAACTTGAGCGTTCAGATCCCCAGCCAGCACTACAGTGTCCGGGCTTCTTCTGTGTCTAAGGAGCTCGTTCAGTTGACGATAGAAGTCGTCTTTTACCGAGTCATCGCTACAGTTTGTCGGTGCATAGGCAGCGATAACGAATAGACACCTCTTAGTCCCACGCGACTTCGAAGTTTTGAACGAGCCAGCCAATCGGACCGCACACATCCGACTACTGATTGGAATCCAATCAACCAGAGTAGCTTCAGCCCGGGGACTCAGGGCAATACCAACACCGGCTTGCCGGTGCTCGAAGCTGTATCGTCACCGGATAGGTGCAACGAGAAAGTGCTGTTGGTATCACCTGAAGGGGATCGCAGAGTGTGCACAGAGCTCGAGTCTTGCAGACGCGTCTCCGATAAGCAGCAGATATCGAACGATAGGGTCTCTAATGTTCGAGCAAGTGCTGCCTGTTGACCGATCTGAAGCGATGTGCAAACATTGAGGCATGCCAATATGAAGGAGGATGGAGGGCTCCAAATGGAAACCGATGAACTGGAATGGGCCGCTTGGTTGGACATGGGCCTGTTGACAGGGCAGGAATGACGCTCCGCGCTCACATGTGAGTTGAAACTAAAAGGCAAGCGACTATTGAAGCAACGTGGGGGAGGGCCGAGAATTGGGGGGTTGAAAACAGGGGGGATAAAAGTGAAGCTGGAACGGGACGATAAGGGTGAAAAGTGCAAGAAGGGGAATAAGAAGACGGGAAGGCTTGAGCAGTAGCATCCAAACCAATATCTACCCTGCCCAATGCAGCAGATATGGCACCGTTGATTATCCTCTGCGGTGGCCAAAGCATCAAGAAATTGTTTGAAGTAAGATTCATAGTATTGCGTGGGCAGGATACTGTCAGGTTGCACAGGCCTAGACAGGAGAACGATTAGCGTTCTCAACCAAAGTCTTTGGTTCAAAAACCTGACCACAAGGCAGCGGGTATGGCGGTGGGCTACAAGGAGTCCGTTTTAAGGAATGAGGAGCCACCTCATTCCAACCCCCAACCTGGAGGACCAGGAGGCTGAGTTTGTCTGGCCTCTAACCATTGACCAATCTGGTATGAGTGGCTCTGAAGGTGCAAAAAATGCACCACCCAGTATAGCTCACTGGATCACAGAGGCACACAACCCATCGCACCACGGTAAGGTCCAGCCTCATAGAGCAGCTAAACAACAGGAAATAGTATGCTGGTGAAATATGCACTGGGTTATACAAAACGTAGACCCTGCTCGTACGCTTGGCTTGTCGCTATGGAAAAGCCAAACGGTTTGATCACATTCTGGACAAACAATCGTTTGCTGATGCCTTCGCAAACTTCCGTGTTTAAGAGTACAGGTATTTAGTTCGGGTGGTAGCTTGTTCCAGACTCTGGCGTACCTGTAGAGAAAAAGGTAGGCCGACCTGCTAGTACTGGGCTTACATTCCACCACTGAGTTCTGTTTGTTTCATCTGTTGCAGACTGCTGATGGCATTAACCTCATGTTGAGTTTGGAAACATCCACATTACTGTGAAAGATGTTAACGAACATGAGCTGCAACCATAGCGGATCAAGCTTGAGCTCATAACATCCTTCTACCTATTCCAGTTTTGAAGAATTACTAAGCGGGCACTTTGCCAATGCTCTCTGTACTTGTTCCAGTGTATTGCGATCTCGCTTTTTGAGCTGCTGTACACCAGTGAACAATATTCTAATATGGGTCGAAAAACTGATTTGAAAGAATGAGGTATTGATTCATTCAGGGAAAAACCTTGAATACTAATCCAAATTTCTGTCCTCCTCTCGCGGTGGCATCTCCGAATTGATCATGGAAGTCAAGTGAGCAGAACATCGCAATTCCAGGTGTCTAACCGTAAGGCAGAGTAGAAGTGGTTTACCATCAAGAGTCAAGTCACAATGAGTCAACTTGCATTGGTCGGACATTGCACATCAATTGTCAATTGAGAAAGACATTCTCACTTTAAGCACCAGGTTTCAAGAGTATGCAGGTGGCATTGGATCATGTTGACAGCATCATTGCGTACAATTTCAATGTTATCAAATAAAAGGTATGGTGCACCAAATTGTACTACTTTGAAGATGACTTTAACATAAATTAGAACAATAACGGCATAAGGACACTTCCCTGTATCAAAACACTGGTGGCAGTTATAGGTTTAGACTTGTACTTATGAATTTGTACTACCAACGTTCGATTTGTAAGGTATGGGCTGAACCAAGCAAACAGGGGTTCACTGCTTCCGTGTGACATCAACTGAACTGAATATCGCAGTACATATGGTGAATTGAAACTGGCGTACGGTGAAAAAGCGCCATCATATAAGGTTGTTAAAATCTGGCACCGTTAGTTTTAATGTAGTCGGACTTAAGTGCAAACAGCTAGCGATTCCGGTTGTTTACTTCTGATAACGATGAAGACACCGTCAAATAATCTACAGTGTCAAACATGGTTTAAGACCAGATGATCTTGTTTCACCAATCTGCTAAATGCTTAGGATTCGTGAACCACTGTCGCTGACCAAGTAGTAGCCAGCGATGTGGTTTACTTGGACATTTCTAAGACTTTTCGACAGGAACACTTCTTTTTTTATTTTCCGCAGGATTGGTGCGTGCGTCTTTTTCTACGGTTCTTCTCTCGCTTGTATGTAAGTTTACACGCACACGAAAGCAGCGTACCTACTAGGGCTACGCCGGTTCTCCTTACTTTCTCACCAGCAACGTCGTCGTTTCGATGCTGTCCCGGGTGGCCTCGCTCGTGGCTCACTAGACCTGCCTGACTCAGGCACACGCGACTGCATGTTCTACAGCACCATGCGCTTGATGTCGATGGAGTACCTTTCATCGGTGTTGCCGCTTCGCTTGCCGCTTCTTCACTGCATGCATGAGGGGTTTCTCCCGCACTTCAGTAACTGCCTTCGTGATTAGATCGCGCCATGCACGTTGATCAATGGCCTTCGATACCCAACATCGCAAATCAACATTTAAAAGTAATAGGCTCAGTTAGATCATGTCCTATTAATGAAGATTCAGTATCCTTACATGCCGTTTCTACAGAACCAGTTGACTATATAACAGCTGCTTCAGTATCCGCATCGAATCTATACGCCAGACATGACGGAGCCTCCACAAGTACCACAGCAAAAGTATGCAGTCTACTGCATACATTCCATTTCGAAGCAGCCACTCCGTGTCTTCAACTCTGTCACACCAACCGATGCGCAGAATCCGCCAAAGACACTGTTGATGAGACCACTGGAAATATTTCACATCTCGCCAGTAGAACGTCCACGTTTTGCTACCGTATAGAAGAACGGAGCGAACCATGGATTTGTATGCCATCAGCTTTGTGCCAACCGTAAGCTAATGGTTGTTCCACACTCGGTACTCAAACTTCCCGAATGCCGCCGTTGCCTTCAATGCGCGGATACAAAGCTCACTGTGCAGGTGCTGGTCAGTCGAGAACATACTTTTTAGGTAACAGAAGCGGCGAGTAGTTCCTAATACTTAATCCCCAATGCTGAATCGAGGTAACATTGCGGATTTCAACTCCGATGAAGGCTGAACGAGACAGACAGTTTTGCTAGTGTTGATGGTGAGGACGAATTTGGCCGCTGGCGAAGCCAGAGCATAAGTCATATGCATGGGCAACTCATCCGAGCTGTGTGCAAACAATGCACAGCCGTCAGCAAACAGAAAATTACGGATAGTTTTTGCACAGACTAGGGTTTTCGCACCGAAACGACGGATGTTCAGCAACCCACCATCAATACGGGGCACCAAACAAACACGGTAAGCACAAGCCGCATCAAACGCACACGACACCTTGGCATGAAGATAAATATTAACCAGAGCAGGAGCTAAGATACAGCAGTGCTTCGCACCAGAGACGACAGCAAATTCACCTGAGGTCTGTCTACTCAGCTCTTTCTTCGCTTACCTTCCACTCTGCAGACTATCAATTAAACTTGTAAACGTACTAGAACAACCAAACTTACCCAACACCAGCCCCGCTGCCTCGCGGTCCGCCATATCAAATGCTTTGGTAAATCAGCCAACAGTCAGTAAAATGGCTGGTGTCGTTTTCGACAATTTTCCTGCAACTGACGAGCCGCAAACACCATATCAATTAACAATGATTTATAACGGGTAAACAAGCAGGTGCTTGACAGGTCCCGTGGGGTGTTCAGCGTGACAAAAAATGAAAGAGAACGGATAATGGAGTCGTCAGTTCAGGCGCTTACAGATGTAACTGCGCTGTCGTATAAAGGGAGTTTGAAATGAGAATGTACGCACACAAAGCAACAGGGGATTGGTTATTGTTCACATCATAGGCGAGCAAAATAAAAAAAGATAGCAAGGAAAACGCTTACTCGTGTGCAACAATCTTGGGTCAACAGGATACAATAATCCAGTTTCTATAGGAGTAGCGTTTATCGAATTTCGTGCAAGGCGTTTGGAGCGACTCATTCACGAGTAGGGTTATGGCACTATCCCCTGTCTGTTGGGCATTAGTGCCAGCATCTGGTGGTCATGAGCTATAGCACGTAGTGTAAATGTGACAGGGTATCGTCAAGGCGCTTTTTGAAAAGGGATAGGGTGGGTGAATTAATTACATGTTCCGGGAGGGGGTTCCAAGGCTGTGCAACTCGAAGGGAAAAATAGATTCGCCGACATTCCATACGGCTATACTGCGTGACTAACTTAAACTGGTGACCTCTTAGCGAGGCGTTTTGACTGAGTATTAGAAGGGAATGGCATGGGTGGTTGGGGTTTCTCAGGATATGGTACACCATTATGAGATCTCCCCTTAGACGCCGATAACGTCCACTGTATATTTTGAGGGTCTTCAGCCTGAGTGGATAGGGGAGGCTGGTCAAACTTCTGACGCTCCTCGTTGCCCTACGTTGTGCAGTATCGAGCGCGGTGAGATGGTGCTTGAGCCAGGGTTGCCACGCTTGGATAGCGTATTCCGTGTGTGGCCTCATGTAGGCACTAAGCATTTTTGAAAACATCAAGGGGTCCAACTTCCCGAAGGCTCTGCGAAGAAGGCCGTGGTACTGGTTCACTATCTTAGCTGCCTTTTCAGTCTGCTTCGAAAAACCGAGGTCGCCTTGAACTATCACGCCGAGATCGCACTCGTGAGAAGCCCGCTGTAGAATTTGTGGTTCTAGGGGGTAGTTGTGCATACTCTTGTGCCGTATACTGAGAACTTTGCACTTGGTGACGTTGAAATGCAGCCTGTTCTCGATGTGTACGCTTTGTCCAGGTCCTCCTGCAACATTGTGTGATCCTCCACTGCAGCTATAGTACGCTATACCTTTAAGTCATTAGCAACTAGCAAACAGTTAGAAGATAGCACACTCGCGAGATCATTTATGAAGACCAGGGACAGGCGGGGTCCAAGTACCGAGCCTTGAGGTACGCCGCACTGAACTTCGATGGATTCCGACAGGTTGCTTCTAACCCTCACATTCAGGTGACGGTGCACGAAAAAGTCTCCTATCCAGCCCAGAACAGGATCGCCGATTCCATATTTCTGGAGTTTGTGGAGGAGATTGCGATGGTATATACGGTCGAATGCCTTTGAGAAATCCAAATAGGCTGCGTCGACTCCTACACCAGCGTCCACAGATTATGTCTAGTTTGCACGAGCAATCAAGAGATTAGTGGTACAACAGCGATTTTGGCGTAATCCGTGCGGCTCCGGAAAGAAAATTTTGTTGTTCTCCAGGTACCCCATTAGAGCCTCAGCTACAATAGACTCCATAAGCTTGGAGATCACAGGAAGTAGTGTTATCGGGCAATAATTTGTTGGTTCAGCGCAACTACCGCTTTTGTAGATAGGCGTGATGATTCCGTGTTTCCACATCATGGGGACGTGCATCTCGTTCAGACGTCGTTGAGGGAAACTTGATAGTGGTCCTGCCAAACTCGTGGCAGCAACTTTCAACGCCTTCGGGCGAATGCCGTCCGCACCCGGGAAGCTGAACTCGCGCAGAGACATCAGCCTCTTCAGTACAGCTGCGGATGTGAACGATATGTTCAATAGTTCAATAGTTCAATAGTGTATGGTGGGATAAAAAGCAATAACTTTACAAGACCCACAGGATGGCAAATGGAAGAAAACAAAAGTTTCAGGTGTGACACAAAAATATTAGTAAGTTAGACACTGCAGTTTGTCATACCGTTATATAATGTGTATCATGTAAGTGCAAGTCCAATAGTCTTTCGAATGTCTCGATGTTTGGTGCGTTCACCACATGCGATGGCAGTGCGTTCCACTGCGGACAGACACTAAGAGAGTAAAAAAACTTTCTACAATCTAAACGGGAATATTGAGTCACAAGTTTTAGTGCATGGCCTCGGCATCGTTTGTCGGCAGATAATGTTAACAGCGACTTACATGGATGGTCCTCTTCTCTTAGTATCCGGTAAGTGAGGATCAGATCACCGCGAAGTCGTCGGTATTCTAAGGAGTACAGACCGATCGAACGAAGGCGCAGTTCATAACTAAGGCCCGATAGACCACGTGTTGCCTTAGTGGCTCTTCTTTGTGGTTGCTCCAGGAGACGAATGTCCCGTTTTAACCACGGACGCCATGCCTGCACCGCATACTCGAGGTGGGGACGAATGTAGGCGTTAATCAATAATGGCACGAGTTGCCGTTCGAAGGTACCGAGCGCTCGCCTCAAAAGCTTCAAGTTTAAGTTCGCTATGTTAGCTGCCTTTGAACATTGGAGCGAATTACCCAGACCTTCTTGCACGATGACCCCTAAGTCTCTTTCGTTGCTCACCTGTTTTATAACGCGCTGCCCCAGGTGATATGTGTTGCTGCAGTTACTGCGCAGCGAAAACAGGTGACACTTTTCGGGGTTCAGGGGTAGTTGGTTGTTTACTGCCCATTCGTGAATCCGGTTCAGGTCATCCTGCAGATAGACAGGGTCAGATGTTGACTGAATAGCTCTCCACATCTTAGCATCGTCGACGAATATTTGCATAGGTGATTGAATGTTGGCAGGAGGTCGTTGATATAGACTAAAAAGAGTAACTGGCCGAGAACTGATCCTTGCGGTACGCCGCTAGTGACGCATAGGCTATCGGAGTGGGTGTTGGCGATCCTTACCTCGATTCTTCTGTCGTATAAGTAACTTTCCAACCATGTGAGCAAGGATCCGTGGATACCATAGGCCGCAAGCTTTCGGAGAAGTGCTGGGTGATTTACTCTATCGAATGCCTTAGAAAAGTCTAAGTAAATCATATCTACGGGAACTCCCTCGTCAGCAGCCCTGGTACATGAGTCCCGAACAAGTAGTAGATTGGTGAGGCAAGATCGTCCGCGTATGAATCCATGTTGGAGGTTGGAGAGGATTTGTAGACTTTCAAAATATCTCACATTTCATCAGCGATTATAGACTCCATCACTTTTGATAGAACAGGAAGGAGAATAATAGGTCGGTAGTTGGCAGGGTCTGACCTCTTACCTCCCTTGTATATCGGAGTGATAAGTCCACGTTTCTACTCAGACGGAAGTGTATGAGAATCCAATAGAAACTGGAAAAGGTTGCAAGGTGGACTGCCATGGTGGGTGCAAGGGTTTTAAGTACTTTCGGACAGATCTTGTCAATTCCCGGCGCACTATTTTCCCTGAGCGACTGTAATTTCTTTGCCACAGATGTAGGGCTAAAGTTGACCGTGGATAAGCCGACGACATTTGCTGGGATGTAGCAAGGCGATGGTTCTATGGTGTGTCTAGTCACTGAGACAAACTGCATGAGCAATGCGTCCGCGGTCTCCTCTTCAGTAACCGTTAGGCCATTGACCGTCTCTAGTGGTGGTATTCCCGTCTTAACCTTCCTTTTGTCATTCACATACCGGTAGAGCAGTTTGTGATTGCTAGTAAATTTGCGTACCATAGTTTCCTGTCATTCGTACTTGTCAGCTTTAAGGAGTGAAGTGCAGTAGTTTCTGACTGTTTGGTAATGATTCCACGTGATATCACTTGGACCTAGCAAATGACCCCTCCAAGCCTCGTCTCGCCTATTCAACCACTTACGTGTTCTACTCCGGATCCAGTTGTTGCTCCGTCGCGAAACTCGTAATGGTACGTCTTTTGAAGCTGATTGTAGGACCCAGTTTACCTTGCCTTTCAACACTTGCCAGGCATCATTCGCCGAAGTGTGCATCTGGAGGTCCCAGTCAACGGTTGTCGCTATAGTGTGAAGCTTGGAATAGTTGGTGATGAATCGTCGGGTTTCTGGTTCTTTGTCAACCATACTGGCATAGCGCACATAATCAAACGTTAGAACTGAATGATCGCTACAACCTAGCGGGGGTTGTATGAAACCGACTCAACCATTAACTCCTCATTAGTCAGGATTAAATCAAGTATTGAAGGCTTGTTTAAACCGCGGTGTCTGGTTGGTTGATCCACATGGTTATACAAAACTGCCATAGTCAAGAACTCAAGGAGTTTTGATTTGAAGCATGGCCCACTTGGGAACACAGATGCTATTGACGGTACATTGAAGTCACCCATTATTAGGTAGTGTGAATACTTTTTCGACATGGCATATTGGAGAGCATGTAACAGTTTATCATCGCTGTCGGCGGAGGAGTTCGGCGGCCTGTAAACAACTGCTATGAGGCAAGCATCATGTGTCTTCTTCTGAGGACAATCATCTGGACCGGATAGCTGCAGCCGGCAAAATAAGGCGTCGGGGATAATAAGGGAATGCTTA
>CALYDF020001810.1:0-25130 GCA_944474145.2 Dicrocoelium dendriticum
GTTGCACTAAGCAATATCTGATGTCCATCTGTTCACAGTAACTAGAAAGTTATGGTCTGAGTGTAAAAATGGATTATTCGAAAGCAAATATATTTTTATTGACGCACACAAACTGCTATACATCATTGGCATCATCATGATACACGTTAGCTAGAGGTGGCATTCACCTCAGCTACTGTGCCGCAATACATAACAGAAAAAGGGAATAAAATGCAACAAGTGCAAGCATCTGAGCTACCGGTAACTGATGGACATCGATACGGTAAGCTAACTGCCGGCTACTATGCAGTAGAAAAATAAATTACTACGCAAAATTATAAAAGAAGCAATAGTTTGTTTGTGGTTGTAGGGGAATTCTAAGAGTGATGGGGTGGGTCAAAGAAACTCAAAGTATGGAGGCCACTGAGGCCGACTCCTAGCCATATAAACAAGATTATCCGGCTAAACGCGTTCATCGTCTTTCCGACCTAACAAGGAAGCCGAGACGCTCCAACAGAGGCCAGCTCCGAGGTGAGAGCTTTCATTCCTCTCGACCAAGTCATCCGTTGTACACCCCTCCTCTTCTTCCATCCACACCCCAGGCGCGCAAACGACGCACGTCGCGGGAAATGGTGGGTTGGCATGCGCAACACGTGGCCGAGCCATCGGAGCCTGGTGCATGAAATAACGGTGATGAGCGGTTCATTTCCTTGTCCCGTGACGCAAACAAGGCGTCGAACACGCCCGTTGATTACTCATTGTATTCCACAAGTTGCAAGCTCAATTGCGAAGGCGCCGGTGGTCGAACGTAGATAGCAAATTTTGTCTGTTGATTTTAGGGGCCACGTTTCGCAAACGTACAGTAGGATCGAAAATACGCTGCGTCGTACACTCGACCCTTCAAGGCGAGAGTTATGTCGTGACGGCGCCATAAGTGGCGAAGGTTAGCAAACGCGCCTCAAGCTTTTGCTATACAGTTCGTGGTCTTATTTTCAATCCTACGGACGGTGATACAAATTCCCAGGTATTAACATTTTCGAGCGACTTCTAGCTGATCCCCACCAAGGGTCAGTGCAGAAGACAGCCAGACTAATCTTGGATGAATCTTTTGCACTTCTAGGGTGTAAAGTATAGCCCTCAGTGACGGACAGCCAGTGCATATCTGTCCAGAGCCGCTTGGCACGTATTTGACCTGTCACAGATTAGGCCAACATCGTCAGCATACTCCAAGTCAAGAAATCGTAGTCTTGGGAGCAGATCCACACATTCTATGTCGTGTCCTGTGAACGCAGTTTCCACGGATTGTCAATAGCGTAGATGAAGAGGAATAGTGACAACAGGCATCCTTGTTTCACAATGCTAGAGATATTAAACGGCGAATACCGCTGGCCGTAAGCCCTCACTCTGCCTGAGCTACGCACGTATAATGCTCGGATAATATTTACATAATTATCAGGCACACCTTTCTTGAGTAGACAGCCAAAATGTGAATGTCTATTCACCGAATCGAATTCAGCATTGATGCCGAGGAACACGACGACAGTGGGCCGTCAATATTTGTGGCGGTGCACTAAACAACTTACGCTAAGTAAAGCTGTGGTCACTGCAGCCACGACTTAGACGAAACCCAGCTTGCTCCTTATGATTATGTCCTTCACAAGTGCCAGTCAGTCTGTGAAGGATGAGAGAAGCAAGCAATTTGGAGGCGATGGATATCAGACAGATTAATCTATGATTGCCGCATTCTGATCGTGGGCCTCCCTTGAAATTTGGGACTATGACGGAGCGGCTCCAGGCGGTTTGGACAAATTCCTGCTCCCACAGTTTCACGACTAACTCGAATAAATCATCCCCAAACAGGTACCCGAATTTGAAGGCGGCTGCGGCAAGATCATCATCTATATAAATGCCACGGTCCGATCTCATGTTCGACATCTGAGCGACAGGGTGGATCCAAAGGGACAGCCCAGGGAGCGGGGCAACCATTGGCCGGCAAGCATCGATCAGTTCCAAAGACTACGAGAAGACCCAATGCCCATGTTGGCGATTAGACATACCACTTAAGAATTTTCCTGCTTTAGTAAGATATGGTGAATATGAGACCTGTGAGCTACAACTGCATCCAGTGAGCGCATACCCAACGCGCGTAACAGCGTACATTGATGGGCATTCAGAACAGCTGGCTTCGCCAGTTGGCTGGTGTCAATTCGCTGACAACGACGTCGTGGGAGTCCGCCAGAACGCATCTGCACGTCAGCAAATACAAGTGCATGGTCGGTGCCTACACATGTGCTTCTAATGGACGACAGTTCTGGACGCAGCCACTTCATCGTTGACTTATCGCAATGCGATTGATTTGCGTCCATCGCTTGTTCGAGGCTGGTGGCCGGCAAGTCACACTCCGGCGGGTGCTGTTTCGGAAGTTAGTGCTCGCGAGAAATAAGCGAGCATCTTCACACAAACAAATTAACCGCTCACCGTTATCATTATGGGAACCTACACCATGTTGTCCTCCCAGATGTATTTCATTAGTGGATAATATTCCAACTTGAGCCTTCAGATTCCCAGCCAGCACAACAGTGTCCCATCTTTTTCTGTGTCAAAGGAGGTAGTTCAATTGGCAATAGAAGTTGTCTGCTACAAAATTATCGCTAGAGTTTGTGGGTGCATAAGCAGCGATAACGAATAAACACATGTTAGTTCCGAGCGACTTCAAAGCTTTGAACGAGCCAGCCCATCGGACCGCACACGACCGGCTACTAATTGGAATCTAGCCAATCAGAGCATCTTCAGTCCGGGACTCAGGACGATTCCAAAACCGACTAGACTGGTGCTCGAAGCTGCATCGTCACCGGATAGGCATAATGAGAAATTGCTGCTGGTGTCACCTAAAGGGGATAGCAAATTGAACACAGAGCTCGAGTCTTGCAGGCAAGTCTCCGTTAAGCAGCAGATATAGATCGAGCGGGTATCTAAAGTTCGAGCAAATGCTGCCTGTTGACCGATCTGTAGAAATGTGTGCACATTGAGGCAAGCCAATCTGGAGGAGGATCGTGGGCTCCAAATGAAAATCTATGAGCTGAGTGGAATGCTTGGTTGGACTTGGTCTCCTCGACAGGCCAGAAGTGACACTCCGCGCTTGCATGTTAGTTGCAACTAGAAGCCAATAGGTTATTGAAGCAAGGTGACCGTGAGCAAAAATTAGGGGATTAATACAGGGGGATAAAAGTGAAGCTGGAACTGGACGATAAGAGGGGAAAAACGTACTAGGGGGAATAAGAAGAAGGGTAGGCTGGAGCAGTAGCATCTAAACCCCTATCCACCCTGCCCAAAGCAGCAGATAGGGCACTGTTGATTATCCTCTGCGGTGTCCCGAGCTTCAGAAATTTGTTTGAAGTGAGATTCATTGTATTGCGTGGGCAGGATAATGTCAGGTATTCCAGGCCTAGACAGGAGAACGATTTGGGTTCCCAAACAAAGCGTTTGGTTCAAGTAACTGAGCGCAAGACAGCGTTTCGGAGTTGGGCTACAAGGAGTCCGTTTTAAGGAATACGGAGCCACCTCATTCCAACCCCCAACCTGGAGTACCAGGAAGCTGAGTTTGTCTGGCTTCTAACCACTGACCAATCTGGCATGAGTTGCACTAAAGGTGCAAAGGCACCATCCAGCATAGCTCAAAGGATCTCTGAAGCACGTAAACCATCGCACCACGGTATGGTCCAGCCACATTGCGATGGAAAATGCTATTTACAAAATCACGGTCTGTAACTAGTTGTATACATGATTTACTTATAGAACGATGAGTTGTACTTTGGCAGCTTTCAGATAAATGTAGTGTTTATACGCAGGAAACATACCAATTCATAGTCTTTGAAATGCTTTTTTAGTACTATGCTTGAGTCCGCTTTTTCCGGAGAAGCTTAGTATGCGCAATTATCTTTAATTTAACTCTTAGAGCAGTGACGCCATTGTCAAAATTTCTAAATCCTACATTTGATAGTAATGTTTTTTCAACATCATAGGGATGTGGTGTAAAATTTTAATCGATATGCTGCATGTAAACATTCTTTACATGCAACTAAGGTTAGCGTTTTTATACTGAGCCGTGTGTATAATATTTTCCACTCAACTAGTTTGATTTGTGATACCGCTGGTTGACACCGTGAAATAGCAACGCTCGTAAAGCTACATTTGTAATTGTTCCGAGTAACCCTTTAACTAACAAAACAAATATATGTCCGTATCTTTAAGTTAACCTGTTCCGGTTATATTTATAGATGCGCGAGGGATATTAACTGAAGTTAATTTTACCTTGTGAATTAAGTTGGAGCTCTGCTACAGGCACAGTATCACTCTGTATGATTACAATTCCCCTTTAATGAGCGATTAAATAACCAACCAATTATGTTTGAGATCGTTAGGACGCTAAGTTTCAGCTGAAATGTGCATGCTAATCGCTGTTTTATTGAAACATGCTGAGACTTATTAGTGTCCTCTTCATTCATTGCATATAACTTTCTACATTTGGCACTTGGTTATGATATGTATGGAAGCATTCCGTGATGGGTTATACGAGTTTCAAAAGTTTAAACCTGTCAGATTGAATTAACCCTTCTATAAATACCAACAAATTTAAAACAACGAAACGAGGTGCTGTTATGTTATAACTATAATTGGATTGCTACGAAGTCAGAAACATTATTTTGTGTCGATAATGTGCATTAGAATAAAAAGTTACTCAGCTCCATGTATGCCACCCTCGTTTACCATTTTTATTGATTAAAACTCTTAAGCGTATCAAAGTTTAATCATCGCCAATTGTGCTAATGGAACGCTTAGTTTAAATATAATAGTGAAATTTCTATTTGACAATTATTGTCAGGAGAGTGTAATTATGAAGTAATTTATTTGCATTTTCTGGTTATTGATAACGTTACACAGTTGTGCAATACCTTGTTTGTGATATGACGTCTTTAGTGGCCTGTTTTGAATGCAGTCATAGATGGATGAACGAAACTCAACCGAACGATCTAATGACATGACAGGATAATCCTTTTTATCGAGAAGGATTTTGCACCGTACAATAGAGCAAGCATTTATTGTTGAGTACAAAAGCAGAAACGGAAGCAAAATATCCATATTTGGAAGATGATCATTGGCTATTTGTTTGTGTTTACCTATTTTTGATATTTATTAGTTTATTTTGCTTTGACATATCATTTGCCATTGTCCTTCGTTACCGAATAATTTTAGTGCATTCCTATAAATAGAATGATACCAGGTGGTTCACTTTTTCTCCATGCGTGAGCGCGCTTGACTTGCACACATGCGTATAAGGTATAAGCATTAAAACTTCATAAGTCTATCAAAAAACCTGAAAGACAAATTACTTGGTGAAGTTAATAGGGTCTCTTGAATGTATTGTAACGCATAATCGCACTTAAACAAAAATTAAAATTTCCGAATTATCTGTTTAATACTCTACGATGCAAGATAATGGATTTCCCACTTTATGAATGTCACGTGTTCAGAATTTATTTAATAACGATTGTCGCTTGCATAGATAACATGTGCATTATTACTAAAATGGTCATGATTAACAAACATGTCCAAGCATCTTGTTACCTATTTGAACGTTTGGTTGCAATTTTATGCATATGGAAATAATTTGCCATAAAGCTTTAGCAATTTGCCAAGCCTTCTTGCATTAAACCTTGATGGTTTTTCAAATTTAACCTATCGATGGGGCTTTAAGGGGGAAATGGGTTTTCAATACTTATATAAGCCCCAGGGCGTAAAACAAATTCTTCGATGAAAAGAACAAACATCTGCTGTGTTTATTACAGAAGGTATATTTGGCTAACAGAGCGATATCATTTATAGGCAATCATTAGTATATTTGGACAAAAAATAGCTTCTTTTTGCTTAAAATACAGTGTGTTAAAGCACCCTGTTTTGTCAAATGTTTAGAGAATATTGAGATTATACATTAGCCACTGAAAACCTAATTTGGACAAATCAACCATTTTCTTAAATCTAAACTGCACGTCATTGATAAACCGTCGGCTACAGTTTGTCACACCATGTAAGGTTGTTTGGTTGTGTGATGAATTAATACTCTTCTAGAGAAGACGAGCAAGAATTAGTTAATTTTAAATAGTCAAAAGCTTTAGGTAGCGATGTGAATTTAACTTTTTTACTGCAGTAGGTGTTGTCGGTAGGATACAAGCTTAAATATTTCACATAAATCATAAGAATTTGTTACATTCATTGATAGTAGTTTTAACTAGTTCTAGTTGAGGAGACCTATACATCTATTAACGCCCCAAAACTTTTACCTAATTTAAACCATCAGTGGTGCTGTATAGTTCGTAAGGGTGTCAGAACTGGAGGCATGTATCGGTGTATAATTTATTTTAACAGGCCTGCATAAGTTCAATAACAAATCACTATTTTTCCATTGTAAATTGGGTAAAATGTTTTCAATCTGGAAAAAGGAGTTCCTGTCTACATCATTAAAATAGATAACTTACAAAACGATTTAGTATTAAAGCAGTTAGTGTAACTTAAAGCAGCTTAAATTGTGGTTTAAATTTGTCTGTGTTAAACGTTTTAGTCCAATTCGTTTGATTTGTTCCGAGCAATTTTGAACGAGCATGAAAAATAGCAACTGTTACCTCGTCTTTGCGGCTGTATGACGTAAAACAGTGAGAAGGCAAAAAATTGTTGGGACACTTTAATGGTTTTAAAATTAAAGTAAATTATTTCGGTGCCGACAAACTTAAACTAATCCAAATAAGGGGTACCTATCGTTTTGCCTATAGCATTTGAAAGAAAATGTGAGACCTGCATATTTAAATACAAGACGCAAATCTACCAGACTTTCGGGTAATAAAGTCTGAAAAACGGTAAATGCCTACTGTGCATTGATTATATTCCTTATTTACTGTAATTCTTATTTTGCAATGCATTTTCACCGTTAGTGAAACGAAGAAAAATATCCCTGCCTGGTGTTCTAAGTTTAAATTAAGCACGGCTATTTGTATTATAAACTACATTTCTTAGTCATTGTTATTAGCACAGAAGAACCTTCTAAATGCTTTGACTGATGCTGAAATACTTGTACAAGATATAAGGGAATGCTTAATAGATTACAAAACAACAACTGGTTACGGATGTTAAAGTTTATAATATTCTCTTAATCTTGGAAACCATACATTAATTGGGTATAACTTGTTCAGCAACATTTGTATTTTTCTGTCGGTGATTCAAATTTTAACATAAAAGCGTTCGTAACGGGGTGGTACTAGAAACGTTTCATATATGATATGAAATAACAGTCTATCTATAGGGTAATTTATTTGTTTCTACAGTTTTTGGTGATATTTTACAGTTTGGTTAATAGAATGCCTTGGATATACATAGTAACAACATCCTACACAGAACCATAAAGTAATATGGCTTCGTAATACAAATTATAGAGACCGTCTGATACAATGTATCCTTGTCAGTTTTCAAATGCAGTATTGAGTGAAATTCTTTGTTCTGACAGAAGTGTAATGAATCAAACATTTAGGATGTCGAATGTACTAAAGTAAACATGTTAAACGTTTAGTTGCATACTGAGAAATCTAAAATATACTAAATGTCAAAAACTTCATTAAGGTAGTGAAGTCCCATAATAACGGTAAATATTAACAAAAGGATGATAACAATTAACTCCGCCTGACTGCTGTTTTGATATCTAAATCGTATACATCTGTTGATCATCCTTCATAATCTATGGTAAATAATGTAGCAGTACACAAAGTAACAAACATCAGACCCTAAAATCGCTTAGGACTTTGTAATTTTATCATGTTTTAACTGTGTTCTAATCTTTGAGATACTATTAAACAAAAAATATAAAGTTTCCTTAAGATAAGCCTTAATTGCTGAAATACCTCGGTTCAACGCATAATGCCAACAATTTGATAATAAACAATTGCTTAGATGCAACCAACATAAACCTTTACACAAAAATGTACGTTTATTGCGTTTCATAATACGTAACATAGCTTAATATGGATGTATAATTTTAGACCGTAACCCACATTAAAAAATGCTTTAATTCTGGTATTTAAACATTCTTTTTCTCATACCTGATTATGACATTCTCCGAGCTCATTTGCCTGTGAACAGAAGATTGATGTGAGTCTCCGCAAACCTGTGAACGACATTTCATCATATCTCAAGAATAGACTGGGCGGAAATTATGTGAAATTGAAATATGACAAAAGATGTCAACCATGTGTTATCACTACAGCATTAAAAGCTATTCCATTAAAGCTTGTCAACCACAGAATTCCAAGCATGTTGAGAATGATTGACATGCTTATATGAAACAAATCATTACGATGGATTTTCACCATAATTACGATTAAAGGAAATGCAAGCTTTTCGCAGGATTATGCCGAATGAGATTTATGTATATATATATATATATAGAGCACGTAGGTACATAAAATTAATTATATAATGCGCACACAAACGCACATCTTAAATATAGGTAGATAGTAATAAAGAAGGTGAATTCATCCACTGAAAAGCGCCAAGTGCAATACTTGAATATATATGGCGACCCGCTGCGAGAGTATCCCTATTACTTTGGAAAGAATTGAGAAAGTCCGCCACCCAAAAATGGAACCGACAATACAAGCAATAGAAACAAAGTGATCACTCAAAGAGATGTGTGTTAATGTGAAGGTTTGCATTAATTGCCAGTTTTATAATAATAAATATGCTGCAGATTAGAAATGCGAAAATACACGCAACGGTAAGTTCAAATTAAATTTAATTTTGACGTGCAATCATTGCACTGCGCCAAGTTTTAAAAATCTTGCAGAATTCTCGTATATAAAGTTAAAAGTTAATTCTACCGAAATCAACAAAATAAATGCTAGTGTGATTTTATTCTAAATATTGCACATTAACCGGGACATTCTGGCGTCTTTCAAAAGTGAAAGTGTGCTTATGTGGCGAAGCGCATTTATTGGCAATCAAAGCAACAGAGACGTAAAAGTAAAACATATATTTAAGTGTACATCAAGGTTGGGCTTACGTATACGCAACCTGCAGTATCGCAAAATTATGCGCGCTTCATCTAAAACGTAAAAATAACATAAATGAATGTAGAAAATTACCTAGTCCTCTTCAATTTTTATTTCATCCTGCACAGTGATACCTTAATTTTGATTCCCTCTATTATTTGCGCAACTCTTTCTCTCGTCTCAAACCCCTTTGCTTCTCTGGCTCAATAGTTTCTGAAATTACATGAATTACGTGCATATATTGTATATTTAGAACGTGGATGACCCAGCATTTTCACGCACGTTTAAGTAACTGTCACACACGTATTGATCTAGAAAAATACCTAGTCCCCTGCCTCGTTGTAGTTTATCCCCCACTGTAATACCGCGATTGTGATTCCCCTTATTTTTAAGGAATTCTTTCTCTTTTCTCAAAGCCCTTGCTTCTCTGGCACAAAGGTTTCTTATATTACATGAATTACGTAATTACATTGTATTATTAGAATGTGGATTACTTAGATTTAATCACACGAGTTTGAGTTGTCATTTTCTCTTTCAGAACAAACCACACTAACATCTTACCTGTTAATGCAAGATGGTATCGGTGCACTCTAGAACGTTTGAATATTTGTGCATTTCGCTTACATTACCTAGCACTTCACTATATCATTATATCTTCTGTTTGACGTCACACACATGGAAACCATTTGATTAATGCAGCCTATCGTTCAGTTCCCCCTTATGCAGAATTTAAACATAATGCCATCGTTTTGTGTGATGAACAAGTACTCAAAAGAACAACACCAGTGATATCCACGATTTTCTGATTGTTTTTGAGTAATCCTGTATTTAGCTACAATGCACTAAGACGAGTTCAGTTACACATGTGGCTTGAAGCCGTACTTGTTGGATATTTTTGACTACTGCCCTTGTTGACACGCGGGTGGCGGAAGTACAGGGCATTGAAATTTATAATTTGTTCTCTGTAATTTATTGCACACAGCTGTACTTGTCATGATAATTCCGGTGGAAACGCGTTAGCACAATGTTTCCATTTGATTTGTCGCTTACAATTCCATTTCTGATTTGTTTATTGCAGTAAGTGACCATTTATTGTAGCTTTATGGAAATATTTTAGATGTCATACCTAACTACGTTTATACTGCAGCTTGAGGATATTCTAGAGGCTACAATCTCAAGGTGGCAGAGCAAGAGAGTCGTTTAGAATGCCATCGCAAAACTTAAAACTCCATACCAGAATCTGAAATATATGCTCCCACGCTGGCAGAATTTAAAGACTTTGTAGACCGTGCACTTATTTCGCAGCACCACTATACATGACTCATTACTCATTGATAAACACAAGCGTCTGAAGAGATTGCACTGGGATCAAATCGCAGATTTCATTCCAATTTGTTAACGCCTATATGTGCAATTCAGTAGGAGACATGAATTTTATCTGCATCTCACTTGCGATCATTTCACATGGATTTACCTTGGATTTACAGTATATACCACGTATACTTCAGTGAGTTCACAGGTGTAAACACAATTATTCTAAGAACCATCTTAGCATTTGATGTTTCACCTTTATCATCTTACTGGACCTGTTAAGCATTTGTTTTATTACCCGTGTAAAACCAATGTTCCATAAAATAGTTTAAGTGAAAGAAAATGTTCATACACGATTTTAAGCCTACTATTATAATGAATGCGCCTCAGTACATATTATACATATTACCATACAATTAGTAGAAATAAATTGACGCTTTAGTCGTTTTAAAAGTCTTGGATAGAACCAGTCACACGTCACATTTATAATTAGTGGCAATGCACCACAAATTGTTCAGCGAACTCATAAATTTAGCTGTTGCGCTGCAATAGTATCGAACACAGAGTATATATTCGTTTTACAACAAATGATCTGTATGTGCTTGGTGTTCACCATGGGACTGAGTTATTTGGATGCTGCTCTAAGTTGAGTCAGTGTGCATATATACGGATCTTTCTGTGTCCACCTAATTAATGCCACCCTTATAAGAGCAGGTATTTGTGGTAGTTTAATAGAGTAATAAGTGTTTAAGAAAGTGCATCTGTCATTGACTAAACGTGTGCTTCTCTCTTGAAATATTACTTACTGTTGAACAGGGATCCTAATACAGGGGATAATATTTTTTTCAAACACTCGATGGCTCAAATGTATTGTACATTATTTGAATATGTGTAATTCTATGTTTTGTATAAATGCTCTGGGGTGCAGAACCACTGCCAATATTTTAATCCTCTTTTTAAATTCTTTCGAAAAAGCCAGGCTAATGGAAGACGCACAGCTGTTTACCACTAGTGTACGAGCATGATATTTTCTGCAAAATATGATGTGTGTCAAATATGGACACAGTTTCACATTAAATGAGATTTATGCCTGTTATTATTAGGTTTTATGTGAGCGCATGGGATCTCATCCAGATGATGATGCTAGTTGTGATGTTAAAAGCAAAATCACTCTCGCCACTCAAATGCTAACATATTGGAACTTTCAATCAACTAACTAAACTTTATCCTATCTAACGGTCTTAATCTGATAACTAGTAGCGCAAAGAGCCAAAGTTTTCAGGTAAAATCAGTGCAAATTATAGCTGTCATTTTTCCATACCCACGGCAGTAAATGCGTTACGTTAGGTTTAACATACTATGTGAGCTAGATTCAAAGGAACGAGGTGGTATAATTTTTGAAGGAAATCAAATTTTGTGGGCATTTTCCCATACGGAGAACAAGTGAAATAGCTAACGGATTACTCCGTTAGATGTGCAAAAGCTATTAACAAAGAAAGCAAATGCTTTCATTGGTCAGTAACTTAACAAATTAATGTTAAGTTACTTCAACATATGTTCGCCATGCAGATGCCAATCTGATACCCAAATGATGTGTATTTATATTTTAACCAATTTGAAGCAGTGTTCTGAATGAAGCTGCAGCAGATAACCGAACAGTGAAAAAATTAAAGAATACGTAATATCGCTCTAAATTAGTGGAAATAAATTTGGAGTTCTTAACTGCTATGGCTATGGGAATCATCTTGTATATCACGCTGGGGCAATTCACAAAGACATCGCTGGCACAATAACCAGAAGTCCCTCAACCGTTGCTGGCAATGTGCAGGGCGAATATAAGCACACTCCTGACCTTGCAGCATAGCATGGGCCGAAAGTGCAACACATAAGTTAACAAGGAACAACACTACCTCAAAATTGGGGATCTCGTTGTGAGCGAAACAAAGCTTGAAACATTTGAAGTTATTTGAAATTAAACGTTGTCATACCTCTGATAACTTATACTTCAAAATGAGTGTAATTAAATTCGAGCATTTATCTCAAAGATTCCCGGATAAAACTTGCATTGCTTTCAATGTCACTATAAAAGTTCGAAGAAGCAAAAGAGTATTAGTGCGTAAACTACTCATGCAACGTTGCTACACCGCAAGCTGCGCGCCTCGGAACAAGTTACTTGGTGGGAGTCGCATACAGGCAAGTAACTCCGACAACAAAGTACATTTCTAGGCAGTTACTAGAACGTTACATTTTTATCTAACTGGAAAGCTATTTGGTTAATGAGCTAAGGTTTTCGCAACATCAATTTATGACCAGCTGACATTTACACATGTTTGGCGGCATCCGGTTTGGGATTTGCCTGTCAGTGTGGCCAGCCACAGGACCCCTGCGCCCACAGAGGAACTATAGGTGGCTTGCTGTGCACCACCCACAGCTCCATCCACACACCCCATATCCAGTGTAAACCGGAAGAAATAAGACCGGGAGACATGTAGGTACGAGCCACGTTTCATCAACGGAGCCGGCCCACACTCCTTCACAGGCATAAGCACGCTGTATTTGATAAAACAAGCTCACACAAGGCGGTGGCTGGAACGTAGTCCGCTCCCCACTGAGTGCGTGGATCCACTCTTCGAGCCTAGCACGGCCAAAAGGACCGTGGACCCGTCCCCTCCACAAAAACTAACTGTCTTCTGGAACCAGTATGGACGAGGTAGTGGGTAATGGGTAGGTAAGCATATTATCAATATGCACGTCAAGCGCAGCCACAGCGGGGATATCAAGAAACAGCCAATCACTTGAAACGACAAGATGAAATAAAATAAATCGAATAGTGCATAGAGATACGGTGACATAACACTTAGCTAATTTAGCATATGAGGTGAGTTGGTTAGTAACAAATTCGCCATAAGTAAAAATGTCCACAATACTTGTTGAGTTAATTAAGTTAATGAAGATAAGCGTATATAAGAGAAGAAGCATCATGATTACAACATCACTTCCAACACACATGCGTCCATAATATCAGGATGCTTCTGAAGCATTTCAAATGCTATGGTGGAGTTGCTCTTATGTCAAGAAACAATGTTAGAAGTCAACTGAAACGAGTAACTTATTTACAGCTAAAAATACATCGTTTAAGTTTAAAACGAACTCCTCTCGAATCCACTGATATGCTTGCATAAATCAACCGTGACGATTACTTCCCAAGCTTTATTCACCGCTTTAAATGCTCGGGTAGAGCTGGTTGATAAAAATCGGGAAAGGCATCATATTAGTGCACATAATGGAAAATCTAAGTGTACACGCCTTTACTCTGAATAAGCAGAGTACCATATATATCTCAACAGTAAATATAAACTATATAAAATGGCATCTGTAAAGTGACTGCACTCCTGAATTAGCATGTAGTGTCCGGAGCTGACCCAGTCGAACCAAGTTGATTATGAACCAGGCTAAGGCTTTAGCAATCCACTACCTGGTTCCACCAAATTTCTATAACATTTTGGAAGAAGTTGCACCATCTGATGTTCAAATTTTGCTCACTTCTTGGTGTGTATTCACTTTAACACCTTTTTCAATTTTCGTTTTTCGTCTGCCTTTACATACATCGTTGGCGAACATGCCTTCTTGGAACCACGAGGACTTAGCTTCAGAGATAAATTGAGTATTTTATTGTATTTGTCGCATTTTATAATATGCTGATCTAGAAAGTTCCAAAGCTTCAGTCCTGCTCTAAGCTGATGAACAGTGTACAGTAAAAGATGATTAGTAACTTTCGAGAAAGTAATGCTAGAAATTCCAGCAAGGTGGCTAAAAACTTTAAAATAAATTATTTAAAGTAGGAGACAAAAGGAAGTTTATTGGCTACTTTAATTAACCGAGTGATTCACTTGAACAAATTGGCTAATCTGTTCACCGCTGCGTATTGAAGAATGTTGGAGAGCAAGTAGCTTGGATTAGGTTATTTCTTCTTCCGATGGAAACGGACTATGTCTAGTTATGTAAATAATATGTAGTTTAGTCCAATGGTTTAAATAAATGGGTCAATGCTATGGCAACAACAACGTGAGTTGGAAGAGGTTTTCAGGGAATGGATACTAAACATCGAAAAGTTTTGTCGGCAAGCAACTTGACGTTGATGCATAAAGCGCTTGGGCTAGCGGCCTCAGAATATTACTACGGACAAATTACGTGTCTCGAATGAGTGAATTGGGTTCGTCAATATTTTGCAAACCATGATGAGCACATGGCTACAAGGCAAATAAGCAATGATGAAATATCCCTTAGCTACCAGCTACCTTGCATAAGAGATGTGAAAATCCTGAAATTAAATTGATCGTTTTCGTTTCTGGAGCGTCAAGCACATGACATATATGTGGGTTTAGCAATGCTGTCCGTGCTGAATGATTACCTTGCAGACGTTTCGCTGTCAGACTAGGCAACATCATCAGCGCGGCTTTAAGGCCCTGTTTCGTAAAGCTTCGTAAGCGACATGAAAGAATGTTTGCACTTTGAACACCAAATGTGGATCAGGTAATCCATATAGGATCTCGTGTGAACATTCAGTAAAGCAAAAATTTACGTGGCGCGAACTCACCGAAAGCCATCCTTAGGATGCCAATGAGCTGACTGCCTCATATCAGGCCTGTTTAGCCGGTTCCTGTCAGCCAAAATCATACTGCATGAATACCTACAGGTAGCTTTTCTGTGTACCATGTTGCAATTGCTGTTCACCCAATCAATATAAGTGTTACACTCATGGTGTATATTTAGAACCTTCCATTTTGTCAAGTCCAAGTGCAGCCGGTTTTATGGTGAGCATTAATTGACCTATTCTGTACTCTTGGCAGAGCAGCTCGATCATCCCGTAACTGCATGTCTTTCGTGATCTTAACATCATCCGCAAATAGCAGGAAGTTTGACCAGAACACGCTATCAAGGTCCTTAATGAATGCTAGGAATAAACGTGTTCCAATACCGATCTTTGACGGAAACACAGATGCCCCCAATTTGTTTGGGATGGAGACACAGTCATGCAAATTCAAGTCCAGTCAGACAATTTAAGGTTAATTCACCAGTCTGGATAAATTTTCAGCATTTTCACACAAACACTGCGGAATATAATAAAATTAAACATAAACTGGAAACACAAGTTGACTGCAGTGAACGAAAATGTTCATCTTCAATCAAACATAACTTCACGAAAGGGCGTTTCAATCCAGTTGTGTCGACTTTTAAGCGTGATAGAAAAGGCAGGGTAGAGATTCCCTAGTACCTGGTACTAAATTACAAATTATAAATGTTGGCCGTGTGGACGAAGTAGATGTAGTGCTGGCCAGAGTAGAAAATCAATGGTGAATCGTCACGTAAAATCTTAGATGAAAAGTGTTTGCATGCCTCGAAATATTCGTTGATGGTGAAATATGTGAGCGTCTGTTTTTTTAAACCGGATCAGCGAAGTATACATTTTAGCCTACGGATAAGTAGGAAGTAATAACATCTTGAAATGCCTTGGAAAGTACCAGATGAACAGTACATTTTTGGGGGAGGATATATGTTTGCAAACCTCAAAATTAATGCACTGTTAAAGAAAAACATTTCAAGCCTGAGGGGTTAAAAGGAAACTTCTATCCTTATCAAAATTTTCAAGAACATTTGTAAACAGAGAAATTGTGAGCCAGGAAAACACCGAGATACTCTACTGTAGTGGAATGAGTTATGCTATAGCAATCGTTTTCATGGGAGAACAGAAACGCACAAGGGACTGCTGGCTGTTGGAATAAAATAACAGAAGGTTAAGTCACAACATTTGGTATGGTTGAGGGAGAGAGGGATCAAGAGCATAACAAAGTTACTAGTTCATCTATCACTCGCTGAAGTGTCAAGTTGTCCTCGATGATTACGATTAAACAACTAAAGACGATTCATTAGCATATTTACTGCCTACGCATTGTGATGGAATGTAGAGAATTTCAAAAATTTGAAAATTATTTAGCGAAATAGGAAGGTTTGCAAAACTCTATAATTGGCTAGAACTACTGATGACTTTCTACCACAAAGCTGCGTGACGTGGGTGTGATTCATGAAGTAATCATGCATCACTATACGCACATTGAGGGATAAGATTCTCGTACAAGCTGTTGGGCAGACCTGATATTTCAATCCTTCAAAAGCATTAGTATAATCGATATAGGCTTTCATACGCGCTTGCATTTATTTTACAAAGCGGATGTAATGGAGTTACTATGTATGAAACTGCGCCTAGTGTGGGACACCAAGATTTCTAAGCGAACTGTTTGAAATCATCAGTATGATTGACTGAAAAAGCAGGGGATCAGTAGTTTCCCCAGCATCTATTGCAGCATGGTCCACCAACCTATTGGCTAAAATGAAAGATATTCTTTGCAGGCACTGGAATTATTCTGGCTGATTTCGAAATTTCGGAAATGGTACCAGTCTTTAAGAACCTATTCATGGTCTGTGTCAAATAGGTTGTTAATAGATCTGCATACAACGCCACAGCGAGTTCTGATTGAGCATCTGATATACTGACCTAATATGACTTTATTTTTGCAACCATCTTGTTAATACTTGTGGAATCAAATAAAATAGTAGGTTCCGTCTTGGGAAAACAAGGAAGGGTGTGTGTGTGAGGTGATAAGGAGTTGACCACAGTGTTTCTTCTATTTATATCATTGGTGATATGTGTTCTTAAATTATTCTTTCCTGAAAAGCTGTCCGAGAATCCTCCATATGTTACGGCATATGGATTTCTTTAAAATGGTTTAAATGTATAAAACGTTTAACCTATACATTTAGTTTTTACAGCTATGGATGGAAGTTTAATAGTAGCAGTCAACTTATGTTTAAAAGCATGTTCTTTTTCCTCGAGAGTTGCTTAAGTAATGAAGATGAAAATCTGTCATTTCGCAAATTGGCTGTCTCAATGGAGGAACACAGATCAAAACAGACGTTTATCTACTCAGTGAGGTGCTTGCATTATGCTGGTAATTACTTATTTGTGACAATTAAAAATCAGTTGAAGATAGTGGTCCTTTGTGTTGTCGATGTTATCTGCTAGACAATTGCGTCATTTAGCGATTCTGGATGGCATTTTGCCAGTGTGAGGTAGTTGGCCTTACTTTATAACTTGAAATAGCTTTACTATGCAATTGTCGAAATTATCAGGAGGTGTACGATTTTTGTTCAGAAAATATTTCAACTCTTTAGTAAAAGGTTAATCTTGATACGTAGTTGGTTTGGCGGGAAATCGCACCAGATTGGCTAAAGGCAAGGTATTAATGAAATTTGCGTTAATCTTACTGAAGTCGCCAGCGAGAACATAGATGTACCAATCCAATATGGCTTGCAACTACAAAGTAATCTGGTCTGCAAACATTTCCTTCTCAACAACTGCCGTGTCTGAAGCTGCATACACGTTCTCAACTACGAGAGTTAGAACAATGATCAGAAATATTGTTTTACACTTCAATAGTGGAGAGCAGAGTGAGGTAGTTTATTACTTAGTCACTTTGGAAACTGATGTGTACTGATCTTTTTTAATGTAAGTTATTGCACCTTCTTTTTGATGTTGTGGCTCTTTGGTGGTCTAATATAATATGATAGCAACCCTTGCTTTTTATGATTTTATCATGTGTCAGACTGCAACTAAGTATTTTGCAACATGATTACATATGTATTTATGAATGCCCTTCGCTGCAAAATGTTTAGCAGATCTTGGATTTCTCTGAGAAGTAATCGTGTTGCTGGACAGCATAAGGGAAATTGGCTCATTGATAACGGGACATTGCATGGGGCCCACATGCCAGCCCGCACAATACTACTTCAGTTGATCAAGCATATATTGATAATCCTTTTGAAATTTTGCTGGTCTTGTGTCTCAATTCAACAAACTGCGATTTTTACACGTATTCTTCATATCAAATCAAATCCTCAACCACACATGACAGCATTGATAACGATAGAATGAATTCACTTAAACAATTGGCGAAATACTTACTGCAAACGAAAAATAGCTACAGTGAATGGCATACGAGAACATTCCAATGGTAACCACGAATGTTATAATTAAACTCTCATTTGCAATTATAATTCAACTGAGCTTGAATGATTACATTGCTTGCCTGACTCAATGAGAAGTCACTCCATGGCATTGAAACTTGTGAAAAATACGCTGAGATCAAGACAGTCAAACATTCTAAAAAATACTAGTATAAACATTCAACATTTTCTCCGAAATCTACCGCTCTTTTCAGTTTGATCATGATGGCAACAATTTTATTGCAATACCGATTGCGGCGGAATTCATATGGATATGACAATTTGCTCTTACTGATACGATTTCTCATGATTGCCTATGTTATACTTCCACAATTTTATTTAAAGCGGATGCAAATCGATTGCATAATAGTTCTAAGGCTCCGCATCATTACCGTTCTTGTAAATATGAGTAACTACTCCAAGATTTCACATCTTTGGAACCTGCATTTCTTCAAGGCTTGGGTGAAGAAATCAAAATAATCGTTCGATAAACTTATAGTGGATAGTTTTGATACATTTGCTCTTTTGTTATTCACGCCATCAGAGCAGTGCAGGTGCAAGCACAATATTATTTCATGCGATTCACCGCCGGAGATGATACGTGGCTTAAAGCTTATAGCAGACAGAGCTTTGTCAGAGGCTGGTAAGGTACTGTTTTACCGGAAAGTGTGGGTAAAGTATGCCGAAGTACACTGCAAAATTTTTGTAGTTAGTCTCAGATAACCGCATACACGTAGAAATGGTACTCCGAGCTGCACTCTCCAGAGATTTGTTAGGTTCTTTTGGAGCATATTTTAATTGATGAAATATTTCGCCGCATAGATCTTCTAGCTTTTAAGCTTGTCTTCAAGTAGCAAAGTAAATCAAAGTTTTCAATGAGTTGTATAGACATCCTGGTCTGCACACTCGAAGAGGTGTTATAAGCGTACCAGACTGAAGAAATTTTGGGTACGCAGATTTTATCAGGTTCTGCAGATAGGGCTCTGTTTCTATCAGGCGAAAGAATTGGTTTTGGAAGATTTTGCTAATACTCTAATGAAATGGGTGACAAATGATTTCCAGGCGACGGTAGGAGGATACACATTTATCTAAGACTAGTTGTTTCATGGACGGGGTCAGACAACCAATCTAATGATTGATGACTTGAACCTCGTCCTAGAATCTACCTACATATTCCGTGTAACTTATATGACAAAGAGTAGCCAGCTCGCATGATCTCTACGGTCAAATGGTGCCAAACATTTTTGGCTGTCGAGCAAATTTATTCATTGGTGTTCACAGTACATGAAACTGATTGACTTTCCATTTACATGCTGGATTACTTATTGCTACTCCGTTTTGAATTGTTGGTTTCCAGAATATGAGTATGTACCTTACATTATCCATTAAAAGCCGATGGTTACTGGACAATATTTTGTTTCCGTAGTAGGGGTTTGACTTATAACAGGTTGTACAGATTTCAAAAAATGTTTCATGCAAAATCCAACCAGGAATTCACTGCTCACAACTGCTCTTATCCCTTTAGAACAACCCGCTTCTGACAGGAGGTATACCGAACATTGATTTATATTTCCTATAACCGGACACGTAACCCTTTTGCAGAAACTTCTCGGTATGCTGCACATTTAACATTCGCGATGGATGGCGGTAGGGAATCAAAAGCCCTTAAATCGTATGTTATGTCAGGCAATCCGGTGCTTGGAAGAAAGCTGTTGTCCCACACCACGGACCGTGAACTTCGCTCTCACCCACTGCTGTACTCTGGTGCATATGCATGAGACTCAGACTATGCGAGGTCTGAGACCCTCTCACCATATGTTGTCGGCTGTCTGAACTGTTTCACGTTAATTTGACATCTGAGCTTTACACTTTCCGGTGCGACAAAAGTCTGTTCTGACTGCACTAAGCCCCATTAACCTCGAGTGTAACAAATTAAGCTCACCACAACTGATCAACAGTAGACCAGGTTTCATTTGAACTCACTCAATTGGGAGAAGGTAAGGATGACTTCCAAACGGTGAAAAAACAATTACTTTTCTTTGCTGACATTTTCGAGGTCTGCTAAAACAGAGACTTACGACTTTGGAAAATTTGATGTTCCAAATTTGTGCTGTCGGCTTATCTATGGAAGGGGTTCCTTTAAGTAATGCACGGTGATTGCGTGCATGGTAAATTCATTCACCATGTGGACGAGACAGTATGGTCTCGGAAGGACTCGCTCTATGCAGAGCTAAGCGTTGGTCTATTTCCAAGTGGACCTAGGACGACAATATTTAGACTGTGGTTAAAAGCCTAGACTATTTTTAGTAGTCACTTTCTTTCGACTTTCTTTCGGTTCTGATAGAAGAGCTGACGGTTTAGCGCATGAAGTCTGCATGTGTAATGTGATCTGCTCAATTTGTAACCGGGCATCTGACCACTTGAGCAATGTGTGCCATAATTCACTGAAAGGTTTTGCTAGTTTTTTTTGTAGATCTACTATCATCACATGTAAAGGCATCTTTCCAGAAATAATTCTAACCTACAAGTTGAATTGGCCATCATGTACGTTTGCTGCACAATTGATACTCTATTCACGCAATCAAGATTTAGAACCGCTGGCTTCTTTTTAGTTCTAAACTCTGGGCACAGTGAAAAAGTAGTATTTCAACTTATTCTTCACATTATTCACCAACTTTGTCTTTTCATTTCAGGCGTCCGCCCAGGGGTACCGCAGGAAAAATCAGCGTTTCATTGTAGATCCGAAGCTAATGACAGAAATAAATGGCTTATACATCATTTCTAAATGAAGCGTTACTTTGCCAAAGAGTGTTTCTGCAAATAGCCCTAAGCTTGAAAGACGGTGCACATCATAATAGTCGGTTTCGCTCAGAATCCGATTGAATAGACAAATAAAGCTCTACGGTTTCTGGCTAACATTTATTCTTTGATGGATTTCGCCTCAGATTCAGGCAAACTGTAGGCGCTGAAAGGCCTTGTTAATTATCATAAGGATAGTAAGAAGCAAGCCTGGTTATTGTTCACTCTCTTGATAACAAATCTTCATAAGCTTTAATTTGAAATGTTTTTAACATTGAAAGAGGCACTGCTTTTTATTGGGAAGGGTATCCAGAGAAATCTCATTTCTCCAACTAGTAATCGTATACCGGCTCATCATGGCATCTATAGCCGCATACAGGCTAATGCAATGCATGCTGTAGATAGAAGAATTTCTTCTTGGAATCTTTGAGAAAGCAATATACATTTACCGGACAACCGGAACTGCTGTATGAAGATGACAATGTTATGAGCAAATGAAAAATCCAAGAAGCATATGAGCGAGTCTAACTGCGGTCAAATCACGTAAACAAAGTATTAATGTAAAGTTATTAAAGCTAACAAATTGTTCACAGCTTGAACATTAGCTGTAAATCAGATAATTTAGAAAAACGTTTATCGGGTTTAACAAGCTACCTAAAGGTAATGAGCAGTAAGTTTCCCACGCAATTCGCAAGAGAGATGGCGCTATTTAACTATTGCATCCTTCCAGCTAACGTGTTTTGTTTACACTTCAACCGAAGAAACTATTATATAATTTGCAAGACGCACGCCAGGATCTCACTCGAGATGACCAAAGCAGACGTCTGCCCCATCTGCTGAACACCGGCTTACCGATTATCCCTCATGTGATATGATCTCAATGCTGCCATGGGTTAACTTGACATCTCACTGTGGAAACCGTTAACACACATTGTGCAACCAATGTAGTACAGTCCACATACGCACAGACCTCAGACTTGACTAATCTTGTTGTCCCATACGCGCTCACCTACATAATCCTTCCATCCTACTTTTGACTGAGCACAGCCACTAAGAGAGCCTAACCCATCACATTCTCTTACATAAACTGTATAGCCAACCAACGAGCCAAGAGATTGCAGGCTTAATTTATGAAAGGTCTAGTCCCAACGCGGAATCTATATTGTGTGACCGTGTGATATAGTCGCAAGTACCGCTTGCATTCCTTTTGGACATCGGACAGACCTTTTTTTCAAAATTGAAAGGGGACTATCGTGGTATGTAAAATTCTAGAATTATGGTATCGACGATCCCGTTCTGGAAGAGATAGGCGACTTTTCAGCTCAACGTTACCTGAGTATGATGGTTCTCATAACCTTGTCGGAACCAATCGAAGTTTAGTGGTGCGTTCCTCACAGCTCGATATTCGATACATGCATGTTCTTGGTCTTCATAAATTATCATGCAAGCGGGTTACTATTTGCCGATGGTCTGAATAAATCATGTACTATTGCCTCAATGGAGGAGCAAACAGTTCTACCGGATGACCTGGATAAAGCGAGCAACCGGAAAGCAACTGTAAGATTCTAAGCATACACCATCATAGCACGCACAACTACCGCCTACGACCCAACCTTCTACAGTGATCTGCTCCTGAGTGCGATCTTAACGTACTCATCCAAGAGGATCTTAGGTGTTTGAGGCATGCAGTAAAGATATCAACAAAAACTAACCCACATTTTCGCTGTCTACGTAGAGCATTCGGAAAGTGTGACGCCTCAATTTTTTCAGAAATGCTTAGCGCATACATAGTGCCGAAAGCGGAATACGCGTGGTAATCCTGAGAGAAACACCACCTCATCGCGCTCTAAAATGCACAGCGCAGGGCGACGAACTACATCAGATAATGGTCCGCCTTTTTACCTACTCAGATTGAAACCACCCAAAATATACAGCAATCTTTATCTTCGTGCACGGGTAGATTCCATAATTGTGTATCAGGTCCTGAGCAACCCAAAGCACACCTTCCACTCTCTTTTGAATCAAAGTCAAGAATGACTACAATAAGTTATCGGCTTAAACAGGTCAATCAGTACAGTCGCTGGAAGTTCGGCGCAACCTTTTCTCCCTTAAGTGTCACAACCCTGGAATGCTAATTTGGCGCAAATTAAATTCCCACAATTAAACCCTTTTCCAAAAATCGCCTGGAAGTCACTCTGACTAATTTGCATTACGTGTCAATTACATGATAGCAATAGTGCCCAAATAACTGTGGACGTTTTCATGACCATGCTTAAATCCTGGCGGGAATATTCGCATAGATGCCACTCCAAAACATTGGTGAGAATTACATCACACGCGCTGTTTTACTGACACCGTTTATGCAATCTTTTAATTTTCACCATAGGCATCCCATAAAATTTCAATCATTCGATTTTTGCCCGTTATAATCCTTCGTTCAATTTGCTCCTTTGAACTATGCTTGAGAGAAATTAAAATAAATCTACTCTTTCAGTCTAACTTAGCTCATACTATTCCTGGTGAACCGGATAATGTACAAGTTGGCGCTTTCCATCCTTATCCATTAGTAATAACTCATCTAGTTTCTCCGTAGCAAAAGTACGTAGAAGGAATCGTTCTAATTACTTCTCATAAAACACAAAATATTATGGAATAAGCTGTTGAAACCAATTTGATATAACAACACAAATAATGTAGTATAAATTAAAGTGTTCAGCGAAATCACATAGTAAGTCATTTCGGATAATGGGTGAATCAACATCAGTAGAGGATATAAAGAAGAAGGGCACGAAAGCAGTTTTAATACCAAGATGCATAACTACAAAATTCTAAAATATTGTACTCCGCTCAGTGTTCAACTCGTAGAGTAATCTTGAGAACATGAAGGACAACAGTTTAGTTTCGCAAAGTACGACTTCTAGGACATTACATTTAATCCGCTGAGATATGTTACCAGCTGCATCAACCAACTTTCAAAAGTCCAGTCAACACACAATCAATACCAACTTTGAATAACTGACAAATATAATGCAGCAACATTAGCAGCGTACCTACGCAGGCTTGCTTCTCTTCTTCCGTGCATGATATGTAGCAACATTGAAATACAACAATGAGAATAGAAGCTTTCACTTCCTTTTAGCATCTGAGAACGAGGGGACATTAATTCCGAATTCCGCACCTAATAAGGGTTCAAGTAAAGTTGTGAACACGAGGTAGGTTCGGCATTTCGGACTCAGCTCCCTTCATCCGGTGAGTCGTATCCACTATCGTCGTTATTTTACCATTGTATGTAATAGAATATGACTGACCAGCAACCAGGGGAAATTAACACTATATTTATGAGCTCTTTACCAACATTTAAGTACAATATCCGTAGCTTCATTTGTTGCAGTATGAGCCCTTTTTAGAAATAAATCAAATAAATAAAATGGCTTGAACTCCTTTATGTAATTTCCCAACTGCCACCAGATTTTTTGCTCCTGGCGCGGAATATCCTGAAAAGAGTCCCTACGTGAGAACAAATGAGGGATATGGCAGTTCGCGAGATTAGTATTTTTGAACATACAAGAGTGCAGCGTCAACACAATGAAGAGAAAGTCAGCGCGATAATGACGTCGCGCCGAAGACTAGCAAAAGCAATTCGAGCTTTTAACTTACGGTTGCTGAACTTATCTTCAATCCCAAGGGCGCTAATACAAATTCCTAGATATTTGTTTTTATGAAAGACCTCTAGTTGATCCCCACTAAGGGACAGTGCAGAAGGCGATCCGTGTCAAACTTGGAGAAAAGCTTTGCACTTTGATGGTGCAAAGCAAAGCCCGAAGCGACTGACAGCCAGTGTTAATCTGTCCAGTGCAGCTTGGCAGTTCTGGGAACAGTCAAAATTGAGGG